>JBAMBK010001971.1:0-34094 GCA_037043435.1 Drosophila suboccidentalis
CGGTATATAGCTCGACCTGATCGGACAGTCATAGCAAATTTTCCATTCTTCCTGTGTATATATGCTAGTCGCTTTCGCACACTTCGTGCTGCTTTCGTCACTAGCGCGGACTGCCGTCCGCAGTGATAAACTGAAACATTTGCACTGGGCAAAAATCATCACCACCTGCTGTGTTCGCCGCACAGTGGGACAAGTGTAGTTAAAATGTATGGACTGAAACTTGTGAATGAAATGAGGCAGGTCGTGATTGTCAAACTTTATAGAAATTTATAATATTTTATTTTACATTTAAAAAATGAAGAATAAATAAATATTAATTTTAACACATTTAGATAGTTTGTTGCAAGTTTCATTTGTTGTCTTTTTCATGTTAAATTATATGAAAAAATGTGTTATTAGTTTTCGCTCCACTATGCGACGGCGTCAACGACTCACCCACTGCCGCCTTGCGTCTCTATCGCACACACCTCCCCTCATCTCTAAGACTCGGTGTGAGTGCTAAAATTAAATATTCAAATTTGTTGTCTTAACATTTTGTTGCTTCGCTCTGCCGCCTCAGAAGAAGAAGAAGACACGGTCAGCGCTCACATAAACTTTGGCTATAAAATTCATATAATTATTTAAAACGAATTCATAATCAATATTTGTATGCGTTCACATATTGTTTTTTCGTATTAGTTGCCAAAAAGCTGGTAGGTATTAAAGCTCATAGCGAATTTCCGTTAAAGGCTATGAATCACATTGGTATCTTCTTAGAAAAAGGGGGTAAACCAGAGAATACAACAATAACAACAACAGCATTTAAATTAACTGATCAGCGCGTCATCGAGCTTTTGCTGCTGATAAGCTTACACACACACTCCGATTGATGGCATGATAAAATCCAATGAAGACCTGCAGATATTGCAAAATTCGCGTAATAACTTCCGGTTCAGTTCACAATAACAACAACAATAGGAGCAGAATGCAGAATTAAGAAAAGCGGCGCCGGCGTCGACGCATCATTGCTTACTCTCATTTACTCTCTCTCCCTCTCTCGTTGATTTGTTACTCTCCCACATATGGCAATGCTGTCGGCGTCGTCAGCTGCTTGGGCAACGGGATCTCTGTGCTTTCAGTTCTCAACGATTCATTGTCGCGTACGTGCGCGTTTATAGCAGAGCTTTGATTTTATTGTTGCTCCATACATAAATACTTACTATATTTGTTTATAATGTTTGTGCAACCAACAATAATAATAATAACAAAAATAATAACTACGACAACGACAACTAGTAAAACGACAACGATTGCAGCCAAAGTTTTCGCTGGCTAATGCAAAGTGTGAGTTGTGTGTTGTTTACTACTACTCTGCCCGCATTTTTCTGCTGCTGCTGTGACGTCGACGGCGGCGTCAAGCGACAGTTGTTGTTGTTGCTTTTGCTTGCGTGACTTTCCTTAAAGCGCCTCATACGAATGAATATATTTAGTATGAGTATAAATGCGCAACGTTTTCTTATCGCGCGTTTTGCTTTGCTACTTTGCGGCCTATCAGTTTTCATTTTGTCATTGTAGATGTGTGTGTGTGTGTCTGAGTTTATCTGTTGCATTTGCACAAGAAGTAGGTTATGGCAAAATGAGCAGCAACAAAAACAAACAGCGACAACAGTTAGACGAAGAAAATCAATCAACAAAGTGGCTCAGCACGCAGAGCATGTAATTAACACGCAACCAACTGTTGCCCACCTCCTCCCGCTTCTTCTGCTTTAGCTTTTCTTTGCTTTGTTGTTGTTGCTCGTTTTCAATTGTTACACACAGCTGATTGTGTCGTGTCATGTTTGTTTGTTTATCAATGCAACAACAGCGACACAATTACAATTTAATTGAGTGCGTACGAGCGAGCAACAAAGTTTATAAACAAACATGTTGCAGCAACAACAATCAACGCACCAAAAGGAAAGTGTGAAAATATACTCAGTGGCCAAGTGCGTGCATACGGTATTTGTGTCTATCGAACGATGCTGCTGGTGATGTAATTTGCATAAACAACAACAACTCTGCAAGCCACAAGCAACCACATGAATAGCAACAACAACAACAACCGCATCAACTGGCAACCACATACATAATAATTTTTGGAGCGATTTCAGGTTTGATGCCCACCAATTGCGTAGGCAGCGCAAGCGCAGTGAATTTTGTTGTTAAAATACCCTATAATAGTGGTCGTTAGAAAGCCAAGTCTAACAACTAAGATAAGACGTTGGATAGACGGTATCAAAATAGTGAAAAGACCAATGAAGTTGCAACGATAAGTTTATCGTTTATTTTATGGAACTCGATTTGAACTTGATTGGGAATCTCAGAAAGTCGTTATTCTGGATGCGTTTAGCAGCATCACTGGATTGCAGAAAATGAATAAAAATAATTGTGTGTTTAAATTATCGAATTGTGATGATTTACTTTTGATTCACTGATGTAAGAAAAAGAAAATTAAATATGAATTTAAGAAGAACACATAAATGAGAAAAATGAGAAAAACTCTGTAAAATATGATTCTGTAATGGAAGATAAAATAAATAAAATACTTGAAATTAAATTTTAGTTGAATACAAATTTGTTCAATTATTTTTCTAAAAAAAAAAGGAGCAATTGTAGCATTAAAAGAAATAATAGCTTCTTTAATGCTGTGTGGTTTATTTTTGGTGACGTTTTCTAAAAATCAAAGCGTTCAGCAGCAAACTATCACTGTTTTGTCGATAGGTGATATACGATAGATTGTTGATATGTTTTGGTAAATGCAACTTCTGCTTTTCTCTTCTTTTAGATAACTTTTGTTGTATCTATTATTCTCAAATGTAGCTTTTTGTAGAGTATTAGCCAGAGTCTTGAGCTTCCAACCTCTCTCATCTCTTGCCGGCAAACATACAATAAATAAGCAAATGCCTTAAATGCCAACACCACGCCCACTCAAACGGGCGGTTGTTGAACAGCATTAAAACAAGTGTCAATCCGATGAGATAGTCAGTCAGTCAGTTTAGTCGACAGATTTGTCGAGATTTGAGTCAGCAGCTGTGAAATCCAAATCCAAGTCACCAGCAGGTATCACCATTCTCCACCTCTGTCTCTCTCTCTCTCTCTCTCTCTGTATCTCTGTCTCTCCAATCGTTTGCTGACGTGCGACAAACGACCGGCGAGACGAGTGTGTCATACAGCGGATAGTCTGGCCAGGCCAACAACAAAAACAACAACGTTGTCGTCGTCGTCATTTGCTGCTTTTAGACAATGCTACAAGTTCCTACACCTACGACCTAGAATTTGCCGAATATGTCAACAGGTATATAGTTAGTATATAATAAATTTATATTTATACGTATATACTTGAATAAATGTCCAACAACTATATACTTGTACTATTCTAAATGGCGAATATGTTTAGTTGGAAGCTGAGAGAAAATCACTTTGATTATACAACATGCTTCTCGTGTTGTGGGCGTGGCATTTATGACCTTGACAACTATGCACATTAATCAAATAATTAAAAAAGATTAAATATTATATATTTAGCATTTGTTTCGCAAGATATTGGTTGCTTCTTCTGACTGTTTTGAACTCGCGACCTTTTGTTTTGGCGTCTTGTTGTCAATGCCCTGAACCATTGGCCTGAATCTCAGCTCAACTCTTTGGGGGGGCTGACAAAGTTTAAACTGCTGAATCTGAATTGGCCATCTCTTTTTATGCTCTCTTGTAATTGCAGCATGCGCAGTGCGTAGTTCTCTGTCTGATATGGGCCAAGTTAGTCAAGCTGGCCAAGTTGGTTCCATGGTGTAATGGTTAGCACTCTGGACTCTGAATCCAGCGATCCGAGTTCAAATCTCGGTGGAACCTAGGCTTTGACATCTTTTTATATCTGATTGCAACATTTTTTATTATCTAAAACATATCAGACCAATTATTGTTGAGAGTGATTCAATGTTTGCACAGCAGATAAGAATAATTATTAAGAAACTTCATAAGAAAATTAATCATCTAAAATAGCCTTGCTGATATAAAACATAATATATTACGCATATTACAAGAAGACCAAGAAACAACAGTGCTCTTTTTGGGGTTGCTCCCACAAGTATGCTAAAAAACAATCATAACCTTACAGTTTATTTAATCTCTTGAAGACAATAATAGTATTATCTGCTGACAAAGCACGTTGTGTTTCCACGAAATATGTACTAATTCTAGAGTGAACAAAGTAAAAAAAAAACAACTAAAAGATACGTTTTTTAAAACGTGATAAAGAAAGTATCTAATAACTTTTTGATAATAAAACTATCGAGCTGTCTTAATAAATACAACAAAACCTTTTTCGCTAAAAATTTTAATTTGTATTATCTATTTTTTTATGAATATAACATAATAAATTTTCCTAATGTACTCTAGTATGTCTTTTTTGTGGATTTATTTAATTCTTTTTTGATATTTAAAAAGTTTATAAAACTTACCTAAAGCAATAAATAAAATTACATTAAAAGAACTCCTTTAAATATTTAATTTGCTAATTGTTTTCAATAAATGATTTGTCAGCTTATTCTAACAGGGAGAGTGAGAAAGATAAATAAATGCATATATTTTTGTTCACCTCAAACACATATATTTCTTGAGGATTTAGCTAAGCAATTTGCTGTCGTAAATACGTGGAATTTATATAATTTATTAAATTTTATAACTTGTACGCACACGCATCACAAACGTTCACATAAATTAGATCAAAAATTGAGCAAAAATAAATAAATGTCAAGTAAATTATTTAAGAGCAAAATAGAGACACACATACACGCACACACATCGTCACAAATTTAATTATGTGATTGAATGGACGCCCATAAGAACTTCGCAAAGCAACCCACACACACAGACACACACACACACGTAACAAGCTTTTAAAGTTTGGCCTAGTCTGAAATAATACTCGTAATAACAACAACAACTTAACGAATCGGTCAGTCACACACAAATAATAAGTGCCCGCAATAATGTTTGTCATTTAGCTGCGGGGCCAATTTGTAGCCGCACTTTCGTTGGCAACATGTGGCGGCAACAATTGACACAGATTAGCTTACAGCAACAACAACGATATAAACAAGAGTGATAAGTGTATTGGCGTTGTAATTTTATTTGATAAAAATAAAAGAAAATTGTGTCAAGGGGCTGGCATGACAATCAACAACAGCAAAAAAGCCAACAATACAAATTAAATGAAATTAGCGAACAGTTTGCACGAAAAATGTTTGTGCGAAACAATGGGGCAAAAGATGAGCGCCAAAAGCAATCGCGAGTTGCGTTAAGCCCAAAGCACAACAACAAATTTACACACGCGTGAACGGCAGCGCAGTCGCCGACGCAGTCGCTGCTGCCAAACTCTCATTGCCGGCGCGGCAGCGCGACAGCTGAACGCCCTACACATGCGCGCTGCGCCGAAAGCTCGCGTGTATGTCCAATGTGTGTGTGAGTGTGTGGGCGACGCGCATAATGTGAATGAGGTTTTCGTACGACATTGAACTCGAAATGTGGGGCTGAAGAACAGCGAAGCGAATGAGACAAGAAAACGAAACTAAGGCAAAAATCGTGCTACCTTTGCTTTACCACTACGAATTTACATACACACATACTCACACACTCACATGCATACTTGTACTTTGTAGTCATTGTACTTTTTGGCATTTTGTTGTTGTTTTTTGTTGTTAGTAGGCATCGCTTTGCTTTTCGGCAATAACAATAAAGAAGAAAAACTAAAAAGTAATAACATTTAAATACCTTTTTTTTTTAATGTTAAAAGCTGCCTGTTTAACGGTATTTTGAGCCCTACTCTCTTTTTTTTGTGTTTTACTTGTGTCTAATTTGTGTTTTATATTTTTTATTGTCTTTTGCAGTTGCGCTTGTGAAGTTAGTGGAACGAGAAGCGATTGTATTGCACAAATATTGGACTAGCACGCAATTGAATTGAAGGAAGTCAATCCAACAAGCAACAGTTAATATAAAATAAAATCCACACTCACACACACACAATCCACACACACAGCAACAAAAATGGTGGACTACTACAAAGTATTGGATGTGGCACGCACTGCCACCGACAGTGAAGTCAAAAAGGCGTAAGTAAAAGAGAGCGAAAGCTCTGGCTTAAAGCCTTCGAATGCATTTGAGGAAAGCTTTTCCAGTGTTGTCGAAATTTCAGCGTTAAACGAAGTCTGATTAAAATAAAGTAAAAAATAAAGATAGAAATAAAGCTAAGCTTAAATTTGAAATTCTTTCAAACCTTATAATTTATACCAACAAAATGTAATATTATTTTATGATATTTTTTTAATTTAATTTTTACAATTACAGCTATCGAAAATTGGCGCTTAAATGGCATCCGGACAAGAATCCCGACAATTTGGAGGAGGCAAACAAACGCTTTCGGGAACTATCCGAGGCCTATGAAGTGCTATCCGATGGTAAGTGACGAAGTTTTAATAAGCAAACAATTAGTTAGGGAATTAGCAGAAACAATATGTTGTATCGATATATATTTATATATAAATAAATGTATATGTGTAGCTCGTAAGCGAAGGATCTATGATGCTAGAGCCACGCTGCACAAATCCTCGGCAACCAACAGCAGCAGCTCCTCAAGCGGTTATTATTCCCGTTATCGCAGCGGAGGTTCAGCATCAACAAAACCATCATCGACGAGTCGTGACTATGATTATGACTATGACTATGATTATTATTATCCCAGCAGCAGGCGAGGGAATCGCTATCAGGCGTTTACCTTCCGCAACTTGTTCGAGGCTACGCCGTTTCACAAACTTTTTGGTAAAACGAAACACATTTCACAGTTGAGGTTATGCCATTGTTATTGTTTATTTGTTATTTGTTTGGTTTCTTTTTTGCTGAATTGACAATAACCTTGACGCGCACGACATTGTTGTATTTTTTTCTTTTGCATAAGCAGCAACTAATGATCATCACTATCAAAATCAGCAACAACATTATCATTAAACTTAAAAAATATATCGTTAATGTCACAAATACATTTATTGCTAGAATATGCTATATGATCTTTAAAATATGCTAGACTTATGGCTATAAGCTATTTGCAAATTTTTTAAGCTACTCCATTTTCAAATATGCTAGATCTAGCCTGAAATAAGCTTATCTGGCAACACTGATTCAGCAGCAACATTATTATTATCATTCATAATGAGCAATTGTTTTTAGGCCTTGTCTAATATAAGAAAGTTTTCTACTAACACCAAGGAATAAACTTATTTAAGTGATTCAAACTAAATAAATTTTTCTCAATTTTACAGAGAAGAAACGCCGCATTTACGACGAGTATGGCAAGGATGGTTTAGGGGATCGGGCCCAAAGCCGCTCACATGCCCGTCATCACTATACACACGACTTTGATGACTTTGACATCATGGGCGGCTTTCCGTTTGTCTTCCGACCACCCGAGGAAGTGTTTCGCGAATTCTTTGGCGTCAATTCGCCCTTTGCCGACTTCTTCAGAGGTGCGTTTAGAATTTATAACTGATAAATAACAAACTAATAATGATATTTTAAAACTTGCAGATGCCAATGGTTATTCACAGTCGAATGGTGGTGGCGCCACAAGCAGCAGCAGTCGACGTCATGGTGGCCATAATAATATCGGTGGTAGTGGCAGCAGCAACGGCTCAGCTCGACATCATCACCATCACCATCAGCACAAATTGGCGAGCCCGTTTGGTGCGCCCATGCTCAATTATTCAATGATGGATTTTTTCATGCCCACCAGCGGTTTCACCTCGTTCACCGCCAGCAACAGTGTCGCTGGTGGACACTGCGGCAGCAATGGCGGCGCTGTCAAACGCACTTCCACCTCAACGGTGTTTGTCAATGGCAAAAAATTGATGACCAAACGGTGAGTAAAGAATCGCATTTAAATCAGAGCTCGCAAACAAACGGTCAATCCAAAAAAAAACCGATCTCTTTGAGCAGAAAACGAAAAGAGACATTCTCTTCTGTTTTCGCTCAACAAATGTTACGCTCAGAACAAAACCAAACATTTTTTGCTCTTTTGCCAACCGAGAGAGCCGAAAATGCGGTGCGAAGAGCACAAGCGAAGAGAGAAAAAGGTTTCGGCTCAGTAGGAGAGTGTGTGTGCTTTACTTTTTTCTGTTTTGTTACGAGTTATTTGCGAGCTCTGATTAAAGTATATACCTATTAAGATTACGCAATTAATTCTCTCTTCTCATTGCAGTGTCGTCGAAAATGGCAAGGAAACTGTCTTTTCATATGAAAATGATGTCCTTAAATCAAAGACTGTGAATGGAGTATCCCAAAAGCTCTCTTCAATAGCGAATTAATTACAAAAACAAATTTAACAAACAAAACACAATATGGGGAAACAACACAAGGAGATAGAGAGAGAGAAAAAACAATTTAAATAAAACCCAATACGAGCAGCAGCAGCGGATATAACAACAACAACAACCACAACATTAACAAAGAAAAAGTCATAAATTTAAATCAACATTTAAAAGAGAACAAGTTAAATTCAAGAATTTGAAGGATAACTAAGAGTAATTAATGCTTTCTTAATGCTTCGATCATATGTTTAAACAAATTGTTCTACATTAGAATTTAGTTATTTTTTAAATGAAATAGTTTCAAATGAGCAGCAACAACAACAACAAAAGCAGCCAACAGCAGCAACAACAACAACAAAAGGGCCAAACTAGGACAACAACAATAAGAACCACAACAACTAAAAATAGCAACAACAATAAATGACAGTCAATTAAAATTTCTTGTTAAAATGGCCAATTATTTGAAAGCGATTTGATTCGAAATTCTTCAAATTACAATCTGATAGATTTGTTGTTTTCAAAAGTTTCGAATAAAATGCCTGAAATTTAAATGGCCACGGACAAAAATCAAAGCAAAGCAAATAAAACGCTAAAAAGATAAAAACCAACTGAAATGCTATAAAAAACACAAAAAAAAACGCTTAAGCAATTTAGCTGATAAGTTTGGGCGGGGCGTGTGAATGTGGGCGTGGCTGAGATCTTGAATTTGATTGCTGTTTATGCTTAATGTGTAACTGCTTTATGTAGTTATCTACCGTTAGTCAATTAAGTTGCCACAATACTTACTACAAGAACCAACAACAACTACAACAAGCAAATCAACAACTGAAAAAATAAAAATACCTGCAAATTGTTTTGCGTTGCTTTTTTGTACATTATAAAAATACATAAATCTAAAACAAAAACATATACTTATAAATATCTAGAGTTACAAAATTAAAATAATGCAAAAACATACATTTCTGACATTGAATGTTTATATTTAATAATAATTTAAACTTTTCTTTCATAGTCTGTAGTCGTTTTTTAAATGCTTAAGCTTAAGATTATTCTCACATAACCTAAACATAAAAAAAAAAACAAACAAATATATTGTATTGAACAGAATGAGAGACACAAAACAAAAAAAACAAAAACCAACTAATCATAATCGACCACAATTTAATACTGTGTTTTTAGTAGATCATTCACACCTAAAACAAAAAGTAAATTGAAAAAAAGAAAAACAAAAAAAAACATTAAAGATAAAAACAAATTGCGATCAATTAAGCTAAAATCTGTGTTTCATTTTGACAATCTGCCAATTTAAACAGCGCGCGCAGCTAACGGCTAACTAAAAGTAGCGACAGCGTTGCCACTTATGCGAATGGCAATCGATTTATTATTTGTCGATTGAGCTCGCTCGATAGCCAGCTATCGATCACGATCACTTATTGTCGATTGGTTTTCATGTGCAGCGCTGCACATACAATTGTTATTGGAGAGATTAGTTTCTTTTTATTTATTTTACACATTAAACGGTATTTAAACTAATGTACATAACTTAAATGGCAGCATAATGACACGTGATGATCACATTAAATGGTTTCATGGCCGATTGACACGCGAAGACGCCGATGATTTGCTTAAACAAGGTGCGTAAAATACGAGACTCGCCCCAAAAGTGTTGAGTGGAATGGGAAGGGGAAGGAAGACAAACTGTGTTTGATCAATTGTCGCTGTAAATTATTATTAATTGTTGTCACAGGTTACGAGGATGGTGCCTTCCTGGTCCGCGAGAGCAGCACAGCAGCTGGTGACTTTGTGTTGAGTCTGTTGTATCAGGTAAGCGATAATCAGCAACAACAACAACAACAGGTTGTATATATGTATGTATGTAATTGAATTATTTACAGGGCGAGGTCTGTCACTATCAAATAAGACGTCATGGCGAGGATGCTTTCTTTTCCATCGATGACAAGGGCCAAACAAAGATATTGCATGGCCTGGAAACGCTCGTCGACTATTATCAGCAGGAGCCCAATGGTCTTATCACCAAGCTAACGGTACCGCTCCCTGGCGATCCGCCGCCGCACAACACTCGCAGCCAGGGCGTGACTAATCTGCTGCATCGTGCCACCAGCAAGAACGAGAGCAAAGTGGTCTTTGAGCTGCTCAAGTGCGGCTATCGCAATTTCGATGCCAAGAATCAGGATGGACAAACGGCGCTTCATCTCGCCGCTCTGCACTGCAACGAGGACATTCTCAAGTTGCTGCTGGACGCAGGCGTTCAAGTGAACAGCGCGGATGCCTTTGGCTGGCAGCCACTGCATGTAATTAGCTAGCAGTCAACTTGCTTGCATTAGTATCCCATTAATCTTCTTATCCTGTTTAGTACGCCTGTCGCCAGAAACCCGCCAGTTTTATACGCACCCTCATTGCCGCCCAGGCGAATGTTGAGGGCAGGAACATTGAGAACGGTTATGTGCCACTGCACGAGGCGGCCAAGCATGGCAATCTGGAGGCGGTGCAGGTGCTGCTGTCTGCCCAAGCTCCGCTATTGCCACGCACCAGCTCCGGCGAGTTTCCCTTCGATCTGGCCAAGGAAGCTGGACAAACGGCCGTCGAGGAGTTTCTGCTGGATTACAAACTGCCACCGGCGAGCACGAGTCGCGAGAGCTGGTACCACAGCACCCTGAAGCGCGATGAGGCCATCGATATACTCATGCAATTCGCCAGTCAACTGCAGCGCAAGCAACTCGCCATGGGACAGACGGTGGACACTTCCGGCTGCTTTCTGGTACGATACACTGAGTCGGGATCCTCGGGCTATGTGTTGACGCTGCTCAGCGATCAGGTGGCGAAGAACTTTCGCATCTCCCAGGCGGATCTCTATCAGAACGGCATTAAATTGCAGTCCAGCGGAGTGAGCATTCATTTTATTTTATTTGTACTTTCTTATGCCACATCTTGACTTTATTGCAGTCGAAATTCCTGTACATTGACGATGGTCCGTATTGGCCCAGCTTGGAACACTTGGTGGCGCATTTCATGCGCTTCTCCTACGGTTTGCCGGTGAGCCTGAAGTATCCTGTACCTCCGCAGCCAAAGCCGGAGGTGCCCTCGTTTGCCACCATACCGCGGGCGACGCATAAACCACGCGACACTCGCAGCGATCCTCCCATCGCTGCGCTGTCCCATCATCCAGGCACCAGCTCGCAACAACAACAACAACATCCGCATGCCCATGTGCCCGCTCTGACGATAACGAAGAAGAAACAGAAGGAGAACAGCAGCTCCATATTCAATTCGCTGCGTCTGACCAGCCCCAAGAAGGGTCTCTTCGACATGAACAGTCTGCGCAAGAGCAAATCGAAGAACAAGCGCAGCGATTCCGAGAGCAGCGTTATCGGTGTCGTTCCGGAGGAACTGCACGTAGCTGCGCCCATGCTAAAGAATCTCTCATTCTCAACGGATTTCAGCAACTTCAATGTGGACGATGGCGAGCTGTACAATGTGCCCCGCAACAATACGCCCATTGAGTTGCCGCCCATTGCTCACAAGACTGAGGCGGAAGTCGAGTATTTCACCAAGAGCGATGTGGCCATTGAACGGGAGCGTGCCGCCAACGGATGCCAATATTTGCCCACAATGGATGTGCTCATGCTGCTGGATCAGCCGCTCAAGCAGTCGCCAATATCACGGCTCGACTCCATGATATCCACTGGCTCCACGGAGAGTGAGATGGCTGGTTATTTGCATCGGAAATGCAGCGATGGAGCAGCTGCATCTGGACCCAATAGTGCCGATCTGGAGGCAGCCAAACAGCGATTCTTCATTCATCGCGATCAACTGGAGCTGGACACTGAAATCGGAGCCGGCGAATTTGGATCTGTGTACAGGGGTTGGCTGAGGCGACCGAATGCGCCGGAGAATCGTCTGGAGGTTGCCATTAAGACGCTGCGGGATGAGGAGCAGCAGGCCATAAATAAGCAGGAATTCCTGCGCGAAGCATCCGTCATGATGCGGCTGGAGCACAAGTGCATTGTCCGTTTAATTGGCATTTCCAAGGGCGATATGCTGATGATGGTCCAGGAACTGGCGCCGCTGGGCTCCATGCTGCAGTACATTATCGATCACAGTGATGAGCTGAAGGTCAACTATGAGCTGAAGCTCTGGGCATCGCAAATTGCTTGTGGTAAGTGAATGATGCAGTTGCTCCGTTTTTTACTAACTTTTGTTTGTTTTTGATTTTGCAGGCATGCATTATCTGGAAACACAGCATTTTGTGCATCGGGATTTGGCAGCACGCAACATTTTGTTGACCTCCCGGCAGCAGGCAAAGATCAGTGACTTTGGCATGTCGCGTTCCTTGAGCGCCGGCAGCGATGAGTATCATTTCACCCAGGGTGGACGCTGGCCCATACGCTGGTATGCACCGGAGAGCTTCAACAATGGCATCTTCTCGCATGCCAGCGATGTTTGGTCATTTGGCGTGACGCTCTGGGAGATGTTTGCCCTGGGCGCACCTCCGTATGGCGATAAACTGAATGTGGATGCCATAGAGCTGGTGAACAATGGCCACCGATTGCCCCAGCCAGATCTCTGTCCGGCCTACATTTATGCGGTGATGCACAGCTGCTGGAACCATCATCCCAAGGAGCGGCCAACCTTTGCCTACCTCATGGAGTTCTTCAGCCGCGATCCCGACTATCAGAATCTTCCAGAGCTGGTGCACTCGGTGCACATCTAAAGCATCCGCTTCTCGTCTGTTCCCTATCTTCTATATCTGCAATGTGCAATGTCTCCTAAACTGTCTATATGTATTCATTGTTGGCTTGGTTAATTCCAATTTCTGATGTATTATTATTCTACAATGTACCATAATATCAACTGTTTTTATGTCAATGTGTCAAATAGTGAACAAGTGTGCCTTACCATTATACATTTATATATATTATTATAACAATTAATCTTTATACATTATATTTTGTATACATACAAATATTCTAACTGTGTTTTGTTTTCGTGTTGCCCGCTTTCCCATTCAAAATGACATCCATGTTCGATGTTTGTTTATCGTTTTTTCAGTGAAATATCGATACTTCAGTTTACATTTAATGTAACGTATTTTATTGCAAATCGCTTGATATAAAATATAGAAAATATTAATGCTCTTATTACATGCTATATATTAGTTCAGGTATATAGAATATAGTAGTATATATAATGGCTATATATGGCTAAACCAGAGGCACAGCAGCAACTCTACGTGTGGCATCCCCGTTAGCAAAACAAAACTCAAATGGAACCGTTCATCGCCTGCTGAACATTCGAGGTGGAGACCATCTTGAGGGCGTCAATGATGCCATTCAGATTTTGCTCGTTGTAGGCCTGACCCTGGAGCGGAGTTACCACCGGCACCAGCTGATCGTTCTGCGGCAGCTGAATGTTTATATTTGCCATCAGACCCTGAAATGGATAAGATTCAAATCAGATGTTTATTGGCAAGTTTAAAGATGTGTTGAGACTTACGGCTACCACATCGACGCTCAGTTTGAGCTTCATGCCGCGGTCGTCGTCCTTCAGTTCCAAATCCTTTTCGACCGTAAACTTCGGCGTCTTGCCAATAACCCAATCCCAGGAGCTGTAGTTTCTGCGCAGTTCCTCGATGCCCGGGAACCATTTGTCCGTGGGATTAATCAACTGAAAGCCACGTTGCTGCATCGTTTGAATGCTGCCGCCATCCTCCAGTGCCGTCGCAGCTGTGCGAAGATACTCATAGCCAACGGCGGAAAGTAACTGTGGAACATTTACACTGCGATTCACATCGACCAGGTTGCGGATGGGCGACGGTACCGAGGCTGTGGCGCGACTTATATAATTCACCGGCTCCTTGACCAATGATTCGCCCAGATGCAGCTTATTGGCGCTGGCCAAAATGGTGCAATGATGATAAGCATTGGGTCGTCCTAGTTTGGCGGCCGTGCCCGAAATCTGAAACAGAAAACATTTAATTAATAAATTGAAATTGTGAAAACTATTTAATGAAATGAAACTATCAGCGAAACGTTTACTGTGGGTCAGTTGGAGGTCATTCCCGGTGCTGATATACCTTTTTGTTTTTAATAACAATATCATCGCGATCGTTGATCTCCGACTTAATGGCCCATTCACGGAACAGAGCCCTGGTCACAATATTGAGATTGTATTTACGATTGTAGCGCTCGCGGGGTGTGAAGAAGGTGCAATTGAGATTGCCGCGATCATGATAGACGGCGCCACCACCGCTATTCCGACGGGCCAATGTTATACCGCGCTCCATCAGCTTGGAGACATTAGCCTCGGTGAAGGGATTCTGATGGCGACCAATGACAACGCATGGATCGTTGGCCCACAGCAGCAAAACATGATGATTGCCAAAGTCAAAGTTCTTATAGAGCCAATCCTCCAAGGCCAGATTGGTAAAGATGTCATGCGATTGCGATATGAATACAGATTTCTTGATATCAGCGTCGGCGACTGCAGCCAGATTAATACGCTTCGACTGCAATTTATTGCCAGCTGTTGTTGTTGTTGTCGGCGACGGTGTTGTTGTTGCAGTTACATTGTTGTTATCATTATTGGTCGAGACGAGGCGCGTGATTTCTGTCGTCGTCGTCGCTCCCAGATGACGGTGCAGCAGACGCAATTGACTTGAATTGCGACGTAAGAGCAAAGCCATTTTAAATATGTATGTCGCTTAATAAGCAATTATTTAACAGCTGCTACGTTGACTTTATTGCACAATTACGTACAGTGTTGTTGTTGCGCGCTTTACAAGGAAGTCAATTATTGTTGCTGTTGCTATGGCTGCTCTCTCTCTCGCTCTCACACTCTTTGTGTTCTCTCTCTCCACTCTCTCTCTCAAGGCAATGCACTTACGAGTCTCTTGTGTTCGTTGTTACAAAAACAAGGTCAACGTCAGCGTCAGCTGCTATTTTTTTGGGCAGGTTTTTAACGGGCCGCCGTTGCGTTTTTGTTCTCTTTGTGGTTATGTTGAGTCTATAAGACTCTATCTATATGTATGTATGTATGACTACGTCTATGTCTACGCATAAGTGTGTTAGATGTATTAATTATTATTATCTGTAGCGTTTCTATTTTAGCTTATTATGTTTCTGTTTCTGTTTCGCTCTTGTTTATTTTTGTCGCTTTTTTATTGTTCTTCTTTTGGTTTATTGCTTTTTGGTTGATTTGGACTTTAGAACCTTGTTGATTTGGGAGCTGCTGCTGCCACAGAGCTGGCCGAGATGAGATATTCGTGGAGAGCGGGGGTCTGATGGAGCCACTTCCAGGTTTGATGCAATCCACAGACACGCTTACGTAGACCCAAACAGTCCTTGTTGCTGCACCAGTTTACTTGCATACTACGCCTCACACCCATCCAAAAAAGAAGGTCTTAACGGTCAACAGGAATTTAAGGCCAGCACGCTTTTCTGGCCAAAAATAAACACTAACTTTTACTACGCAATTAAGCAAAAACGCTTAACGTTAAGTAGTAAAAGGTTTTTTTTACTGTCTTGAATATTGAAAATTTTCCGCTCTTTGTCTGGTACCGACCAAAGGACGGGGTGGGGGTTTGGTGAACCACAAAATAAACACACTGAACAGGCCGAGACAACGGTAAATATTGAACAAGCGAGAAATCACGTCTGTTTTACATTGGCGCAAGATAAGCACTGAAACCAATCGGAATGGCAATTCCAATCACTACGACACTCTCCATCTCTCAACTTAACATAGATGCTCCCCACTTAACAGTGAGCTTTTGCAGGCTGTTTGTTGTACATATATAAATTAAATGTTTTTGCATATGGGATTATCGCTGTGCGAACAACTTGCTTGTAATTAATTAACTTATTTGAATTTTACATCCTAAACATATGTTAGCCAGTCTGCGGATGCATGTGAATGGCAAAACATCTGGCACACAGCAAATACATCACAATTCGTTTTTATTAATCATTCCATAGATTTTGCAATAATTTATTTCAAGAGTAGCTGTTTCAGCGTTTTGTGAATATATTAATTGGGAACGCCGCCATTATTAATATATGCCGCTTCCAGTGCATCAATTGGTTTCCTTGCAAAACGCGCAGGCAATTGCCAGTCCTCGATGGCCGCTTCACCCGTAATCTGTGCAATTAGAAACCAGACATTAATAACATAATTCTTGATTCAATGGCAGCTCACAAAGTCTACTGTAGTAAATGGGCTTTAAGTTAACCTTTTTGCCTCCTGTTTCCCCTGAACTTGCCTGCTGACTGGGGCCCGGTTTAATGCTTGCCGCTGGCAGACCACCCTTACGGAATTGTATAAGGGGAATACGTTTGGTTAACAAGACTAAATTTGGGCGCACCATATTATTTTTTTAAGCCGATTTTGAACACAAAAATTTACTGAGCGAATGTTACGTCAAAACAGCTGATTGTAGGCACAAAGCAGTGCTGCCAGATTATTTTGATCCCATTGCCATTCTCACGAAACTGAGCTGAATATAGCGTTGCCACTCACAAGCCTGCGGCGCAGAAAAACAAATTTTAATTGAATTAAAATTCTTAAATAACCAATTTCTAAGCTGGCCAGCGCAATGAGTATCGTAGGCGGCGGTACCAGCACAACAGCAGGCAACGCCGGCAGCAACAATGCGTTACCAATGGCGCAGTTGGCGGATGGTTGGCTAGAACTAGAATCGGATCCGGGACTTTTTACCTTGTTGCTGGAAGACTTTGGCTGTAAGTAAATTGGGGTTGCAACAATAACGACTTATTACTACTACAACAGAGTGTCGTTACAGGCCACGATGTACAGGTCGAGGAAGTTTACGACTTGCAGAAGCCCATTGAAAGTCCATATGGGTTCATTTTTCTCTTTCGCTGGATCGAAGAGCGTCGTGCTCGTCGCAAAATAGTTGAGACTACGGCAGAGATATTTGTTAAGGATGAGGAAGCCATTTCAAGCATATTCTTTGCCCAGCAAGTGGTACCCAATAGCTGTGCCACCCATGCACTGCTCTCCGTTCTCCTGAACTGCAATGAGAACAATCTGCAGTTGGGCGAAACTCTCAGTCGCCTCAAGGTTCACACAAAAGGCATGAGTCCCGAGAATAAAGGCTTAGCCATTGGAAACACTCCGGAGCTAGCCTGTGCACACAACTCTCATGCGATGCCACAGGCACGTCGTCGTCTGGAACGAACTGGAGCTGGCGTGGCGAGCTGCCGTTTCACTGGCGAGGCATTTCACTTTGTCAGCTTTGTGCCCATTAATGGGCAACTGTTCGAGCTGGATGGACTGAAACCCTATCCTATGAACCATGGCTGCTGGGAGGAGCATGAGGATTGGACTGACAAGTTTCGACGCGTAATGGCTGATCGGCTTGGCATTGCAACGGGTGAACAGGACATACGCTTCAACCTGATGGCTGTGGTGCCCGATCGACGGATTGCTATAACGCACAAACTGAAGATGTTGCGCACCAATCAGGCCATCGTGTCCGGCACCCTTCAGAAGCTACTAAAGGCCGACGAGCAGGGCGAACGCGATGAGCAGCAGCGTCCAGACACGCCCACCACGCTCCTGGAGCCAAGCGCATTTACGGCACGGGATTTGCAATCTCTGCTCAAGAATCTGGATACGGAAATAGCCATCAATGAGCAGCACTTGGCCGATGAGAACGATCGTCGTCAAATGTTTAAAGTGGACGCCAGTCGTCGCACTCACAACTACGACAAGTTCATCTGCACATTCCTCTCCATGCTGGCGCATCAGGGAGTGCTCGGTGAGCTGGTCAGCCAACATCTGCTGCCCTCGAAGAAGATTAGTGGCCAAAGCGCTGCCAATCGCATAAGCAAGCAAAGCGGCTCGTCAGGCAACACATCTGCCACCAATTCCGGCGCAAATGCAGGTGGAAACAAGTCCCAGCAGCAGCAACAGCAACAAACTCCGCAGACACCCAAGAATGGCAAGTCGCCGGTCAAGACGCCTGGGCGTAGACGCAAGGGACGCAACAAGTGCAGAAAGCGCAAATGAACTGCTCCAAAAGCAACTCAAACTTGATCTAAAAAAACAATATTTTATTGTATAATTATTATTAATTATGTTAGTTAGCCACTAAGTTTAGTTATTTAAAAATCAACTTGCTGCATTTTTGGTTTTATTTGATCATTTTTTAATAATAAAAAACATTTTGTTCATGTGATTAAATGTTCCAAGTCCTCTTGGCATTTAAAGGACTCGAATCGTGTGTGTATATATATTTCTATATATCTATATGATAATTGTATAACAAAAAAAGAGATGAGAACCATTTGCTTTTCTTTCAACTTTAGTATTCTCAATTCTTAGCTGCCCTTTGTTTTAGTTAAGCGCAGCTTAAATTATGTAAATATTGTTGTAATAATGAACAACAAAACAAAAACAATGCATACTAGCTATGTGTGTACTTGTGTATATATATGTGTGTGTAGTATGTCTTCATGTGTAATGTATAATGTGATTACAAACTATAAAAAATAGGCATTTGACTGACTGTCGACCATTCAAATGTTGTAACAAAAATGTTGCGTACTACAGACAATGACAATTGTTAATATATTGTTGAATTGTTATTTTCTTTAGCTGGTGATGATTAGAAGGATGCTTGATAGTTTGTTTTCGACTCGACTAAAGCTAAAATGATTTAAAGCCATGTTATCGTCTAAGGATATGGCCGTACATATTTTATATATTTATGCATAATATTTAACGATAAGTGTGAGCAGTAGTATAAGACCAGCCTTTCTTTTTAGAAAATGTAACATAATTTATTATGCTTTCATTTGTTGTTTGTTATTCTTTGTAGGATGTTTTGGGTTTGGTGTATAATATAAACACTTTGTTGTTACGAATTTAGCTCAGTCCACGAAAGGAAATGAAACAACGTTGACGAACAAACGTTGGACAACAGTTGACTATTTTGTGACTTTTGTGTTTATCATTGTTTTCAATTACTTTTTCAAGCTATTATTATTATAATTGGTATTTCTTTGTTGTTGATGATGCATTCATTGTTGTTGTGATTATGGTTGTTGCTGCTGCTGCCGCTGTTGCTGTGCTGAATAAGTTAGCGAGGCTGTCGTTCAACTGGAAACCGTCGTGGTCGCATCCTCGCTTCCATTTGTAAGCTGGGTGGGCGCATCCTCCTTGGCTGGCTGCTCAGTCTCGGGCGCATTATCATTATTATTGGCCGAGGCCACAATTGTTTTGAGAGCATCCGTAATTTCGTTCTCATCGGTATTCGTTTTCAAATGCTTTTCAATCTCACTGCGCACCTTTACAATGTCCTTTTGGCTATCGAATAAAACAAAAAGAAATTGTTATTTATATCCGAATTAATGTGGAACCAAAGTAAGACTCACCTGATATGCACAAAGAGTATGCCATTGATTGTGTTCAGCATTTCCAGCACAGATCCCATCGATGGCGGTGTTATATGAATGGGTGGCAGATCACTGGTCAGCTTGCCATTGGAGTAGATGTCGTTCATCTTGCGCTGAAGCGCGACAGCCTCATGAGTCAACAGACGCAGACATTCTGCCGATTCACGCGTCTTCTCGTGCTTCTCACCCAGCTACAAGGATCAAATTCTTCATTAGCTACTGAATCAACAAGGGCAGAAAGCTATACAACTCACCTGGGATTTGTAAATGGAGTAAGTCTCCTTCTCATTGTTCAGCGCTGAGCGGAAATCGCCCATGCAGGACTGAGTGCGTGCCATCAGATGATAGCTGACTGCCACGTGCATGGCCTTGTTGCCAAAGTACTTCAGGTTCAGCTTCAGGGCGTGCTCAATGAAACGCAGCGACAACTCGTACTCGCCCAGCGCATGCAAGATTAAGCTGATGTTGCTCTGTAAAGATGTAAGGATTAGAGTTGTAAGTATCATCATTACTATTACACTATCGATAGAACTACGTTACGTTATTATAGACACGTATCTCATAGATACTAATATATCGATAGATACTCTATCAGCATACTACTCACATCGATTAGAGCCACCTCGGGATGATCCTCGCCACAGATGAGCACCAGCAGATAGCGAGCGCGGTAGAGCAGCTTCAGGGACATGCCCACATGACCATTGGCAAAGGAGTAGAGTGACAAATGTGCCTGCAGAAAGAGATCTCATCATCAGTATCATCATCAAACAAAGATGCAATCACAATGCACTTACGTATTCCAGTATAGTTGAGGGATTATCGATGCCATTGACACGCTCGCTCATGATGACAGCGCGCTGTTGGATGGCCAGGGCGTCCTGGGCATCGCCCAGCAGATAACTGAGGCGTGCCAGCATGCGCAGACAGGATCCGTTCTCCTGGTGCATGGCGCCAAACACGTTGTTGAGCAAGTTGAGGGCCTCGCTGATGAGCTCGTATCCCTCCTTAAGCATGCCCTGTTGGATCTTGGTCTGGCCAGTGGTGTAGAAGTTGTAGGCATCTGTGGCACGGGGACTGATGTGCTTGACCACGGGGAACACATTGACAATGTCATCGTCGCCGAACGTCGGCTTGTGCTTCGACTCAAAGTTGTACTCGCGGAGCAGCACCTGGATGCCCACCTTGAGGCAGAATGCACGCAACAAGGAGATGCGCAGCAACCCATACTTGGATGCAGCTGTTTCAATCGAATCACAATCCAGATCCCAGTTCCAATATGTCTTTGCCTCCTTGCGGATCTGTTGCCACAGTGAACGTGGCGTCATCAGTGTCCAGTCGCTGTTCGATCCGCTTGATCCGCTGGATGAGGCACTGCCACCGGCAGCTGTTCCATTGCCATTCTGTGTGGCAGCTGCCTGTTGGGGCTTCGATCCCTTTGCCGCCTTGTTGTGCTTGTTGTGCTTGCCGCCATTGGTGCGCGTCTGCTTCTTGTGCGCGTCCTCGCTGCTGACGGCGGGATTTACTGGTCCCGTGGTCACCAGGCAGTTGAGGAAGTGACTGATCGCAGCCGACAGATGCAGTGGCTCCGTGCTCTGCATGTATGTGTAGTAAATGTGCTTTGTGGCGCGCACAATCAGCTCCAGGACGGCAATGCGATGCAGGTAATCCATGCGTGGCATCTGGCCAAGCATTTTGATCACCTTGCCCAGGTAGCGGATATTGATGCCGTGACTGTGCAGGGATTCGGTCAAGCTCTGGCCATCAATGGGCGGCGACGAGTGAGCCATGTGCTCCTTGATGAAGGCGGGGATTTGCTTAAGCACCAGAAATTCAGCTGCGTCCTGAACGAGACGCTTCTGCTTGGCCAGCGACTGTACGCCGCCGTCGGGGCCATCAATGTGGCGTATGCCCGGCGAGAAGACATCCGGATTGAAGCGGAAGTCAAACTCCTTCTCCTTGAGTGAGCCAACAGCGGCACAGGCACGCTTGACCACCTCCGCGGCTTGGACCTCATTGGAGACGGCCACATTGGATTGGGCCTCGCGTATGGCATTTACCATGGCCTCGGCGCTCTTGGTCTCGCTGGCACTGGGCGCAGATTCCTCCTGCTGCTGTGGCTTCTCCTTCTCTTTTTCCTTATTTTCCTCCTCTCCGGCCTTGGCTTCCTCTGCCTGCTCCTCCTGCTTCTCAGCAATGGCAGGCAGCTCCTTCTCGGCGGATGCGGCTGTTGCTGCCTGCTTCTTGGCGTTCAGCTGTTGCAGATGCACTGCAGCAATGCGTATGAAGGTCACATAGCGATCCTCAATGAAGGCCTCGAGCAGCTCCTGGCGCAGGCAGCACAGCTTGTGGCGATGCTCAATGGGGAATCCCATGTCGGTGAGCTCCTTGCTCAGCTGCACATCCTGCAGCTTGAGGAAATTCACATCTGGTGGGAACGTGCGCAACAAGTCGAGGATATAGTGGCGTCCATCGTTGCCAATGATGCCCTTGCACTCGACCGAGGAGCACAGCTCGACGGGCTCATCTCGCTCGTTGAGCACCGAGTGTGGCAATATCTTCAAATGCTTGCCCGCAAGACGCAGCAGCTCCAGATACTTGGGATGACTGAGAACGGTCTTGCCAAAGTCTATGGAGCCATAGACAACAGACTGCTCCTGTTCCCGCTCCAGGATGCCGGGTATGATTGACTGTGCGGTGACACGATAGCCACGATAGTCAATCACAACAGTGCCGAGGGTGTAGAGACCCTCGACATCCACAGCATTGTAGACGCGCACGCCATGGAGATCGTAACGTGGCGCAACAAACGCGGCATGATCGCCGCCAAGTTCCTTGTAGTGATCGCGGACATCAAAGCCCAGCGAGAAGAAGATATTGTTCCAGATGAACATTTGCATTTTGGCATCCTCGCCGGGATTAATGGCCAGCACATTGCCATCGATGACGGCCATCGCCCCGCGAGTTGCCGCCGTCACAAAGTCGCCATGCACCTTGAAGATGGCACGTTCGCGCAGCAAACGCTCTGGCAGTGTCTTGCGTGGCAGTTCCCTAGTCGTCTGTAGCTCCTCGTTCCAGTCGCGCGTCTGTCCCGGTATGTGCTCCTCGTAGCTGCACAGAAAACATAGGGAATAGGTCATGTATGTATTGATATTTCCTCAAGAAGAGACAACTTACCCCAGTTTGGAGCTAAAGGCATCCTCGGCACGTATGGCATCCACGGTGTGCTCCAATTGTGGGGCCGACCATTGGTACACCTGGTAGGGAGTCGCCACACGCTCGAAGGCATGGCGCATGGTGCGACGCTTCTGGATGGTTTGGAAGGCGCGACGGAACGAGGGTGAAATGTGCGAGAGTAGATCGATGAGCGAGTGACTCAAGTGACTGGGATTGTCTGGCTTTGGATTGAATGAATCGTCTGTCGACTGATTAATGTAGAAGCCCTTGGAGCAGGCAGAGATGTGAAAGCGTTTATCCTCCATGGTGACCACATACAGATACATGAGATCGCCATGCAGCTTGCGTGGACCGGGCGGTGGATTCCACGCCGATGTGGTCAGAACCTTGAGCGCCTGTGGTCCCTTGGCGTTCTTGATATTCGGATGGAGTGGCAGCAATGGTGGCTCACGGACTCCGGGAGTCACATATTCGGGCGGAGTGCAGTCAACCGAATCGGGACGTGTCCTCTTCTTGTCCAGCAGATCCCCCTGTGTGATCGTATTCAAATAGGTGAGCGAGGTGCAATCGATGCCATTGTAGGCATCAGCCGGATCCAGATTCTTGAGCAGATCGCGCACATGACGCACATGAATACGCGCCTCGCGCATTGTGTACGGCTCCTCGACCACCCGGATGGTGGATCCCTGATCCAAATTCTCAATGGTCTTCAGCTCAGCAAAGTTGTCCAGTGTCACGTTGTCCAGCTGGAGCGAGAAGCATGTCCTGTGGCACGTCTCCTCGCGATCCATCAGCAGCTGATGGATCTCCTGGACCAGCTCCATGCTCGACAGCTGCACGGAGAGCACATCTGAGCCAGGACTGCTAATGTTCACCGTGATGCCCACATCGTGCAATGCATCCAGATCGACATCATCCGCCGCTGCGGCTGCTGCTGCTGCCGCATCTCCCTCAGCCACTGTTCCCTCGCCCTCTCCGCCCTCTGCTGCCGCCGACGGTTTCTTCACTTCGGCCTCCTTGTCGGCCAGCACATTGGCATTGGCATCGGCATTGGCAACAGCATCTCCATTAACCGCTGCCTTCTCCGCGTGTCCATTGCTCAAGGCGGCAACACTCTCCACGGAGACTGCGTCTTGGGGCGGGCTTTTGTTACGGTTCTTTTTGCCTGCAACAATACAAAACAACAACAAGATTTGTTAGTCTATTTGGGATCAAAGGGTTCACTTTTAATATTTTAATGATTTTTTCTAGTCTTATACTGGCGAGAAACGCGTGTTTCCATATGTAAATAAATCAGTTATACCTTTCTATACATGGCTCATATTAATTTGTATGCATATAGATCTCACTCAAGGAAAGCCGGCATTATAAACAGACTGACCTCACCTACATTTTTTTTGCTTACTTGTTACATAACAAAAGCAAGTGTGTGCTTACTTTTGCCATTCACTGTAACCGGCTGCATGCACTCGCACACACATACCTTAATAAACGCACACATACACGTAAATGTGTGTTGTAAAACAAAACAAGAAGAAAAAACAAACAAAGCTAAAACTACGCGCTGATAAGGCAACCGTCTGTCTCGCAGCTCTTAGAATGCAGCACAGCAGGCAAAATCTCAATAATCAAAGAAAACATTTTTACAGAGTCATGCTAATTGATTTCATCAGCAAATATGAAATTTACATCAAACAGCAGCAGTGATTTGATAAACAAACCAAGAGAGAGAACGAGAGACAACAGCCGAGTCCAAAAAAGAGAGCATGCCTGGCGTTATTCAAAAAAACATGATTTACATAATTGACAAGTCGAATTGTGTGCGTGAGTGTGTGCGTGTGATTGTTTGTTTGTTGCATGCATTTGCATGCCTTAAGTGGCAAGCACGTGGTAATTGTAGGTTAAAGAAACATTTAAAACTCTGGGCGCCATCGCTGCTAGGGGTTAATGAACATCGGCCAACGACATATGTAATACATATGTACATTACAAACTTACGCACAAGTGTTGTCATGTTAAAAAAAAATACACACACAAATGCAGTTACTCTCACGCAAACAAGCGTAACTCCCACTTACACAAGTGCAGCTGAAACGCACGCGGTGCTGCCGTAGTCGCAACCGCAGCCGCTGCTGGTGCTCGTTGGGGGCAACGACAATAGCGCCCAGCAATAGGCAGAGAGTCGCATTTAAAGCAATATAGAAAAAATACATTACGTAACGTAAAAATGTTATGTGATTGGCGTTTTTTCTTCGCAAATATCACACTTAAGCACTCGTCGCAGTGGCAGTTAATAATATAGCTCACTGTTTTTATACGCACATGGCAAATAGGAAGAGAGGAATGGGAGGAGGGGAGGGGCCTTGATCGAAAATGTCATAGTTAACGCACCTTTCTTCTTCGCTGCGGTGCTGCCGCCATTGACCAAGTTCTTTTCGCCGGCTGCGGGTACGTTGTTGTTGTTGTTCTTGGTCTCCTTGGCTTTGGCCTTGCCAGTGGCACCAGTGCTAGCATCACCAGTCGCTGCCGCATTTTTTGCATCAATCTCGAGCGCCATGCTGCTGTTTCTGCTTAAGCGCACACAAAAACCAAATCCAAATTCTATTACACGTTCACGTTGCCGTGTTACACAACTCTACGCTGCTCTGGCGACTGCTGCTATTCACTTGCTTACTCTCTCTGCTCTGCTCTGCTCACTGCGCTCAAACCGATTGCGCGTTCGTGATTTTGATTTTTTAACTACAATATCTAATATAAACGGGGATTTATTGTCCGTGTGGCTTTTCGTAAACATATGACAATTATATCTTTGGCTACGTTAGTATTAGCACATTACGAGTTACGGTTTTTTGAGTCGTTAATTTAGAAATTAACGCGTTGTTTGCGGCTGGAACTCGACAGTGTGACCGACAGTAAGCTACGGTCAAAATACGCTGTTCTTGAATAACAATATTTGTTTGGTATTTTCAGTATATTTCGCAATTGGCAGTCAGATGAAAACGTTAAACGAGCTTCCACGCGAATGGTCAATTAAACTACATATATTTCTTTTTTGTCAACAAACATGTCGCTGATTAAAAATTTGGTTAAAGAAACGGAAAACAAGCCGCGAAAGAAAAAAAAGAATGGGGACTCAGACGGCAGTGATTCTGGGGAAAAAGACAAACCAATAGGACCATTTATCAAATCAGCTACGGACCTGCAAAGGCTAAAACTAGAAAAGTTAATGAAAAATCCAGTAAGTCGATCTTGTTATCATTAAAAACATTAGCTAATCAAACAATGATGACAGGAAAAGCCAGTAATCATACCCGAGCAGCGGCGCGAACGGGACTACATGTCGTCGGTGCCCACATTTGTGCGCAATGTAATGGGCAGCAGTGCAGGAGCCGGCTCGGGAGAGTTCCATGTCTATCGCCATTTGCGACGCAAGGAATATGCCCGCCAGAAGAATTTACAAAACCAGGGTATACGCGAGGCCGCCGACGATGCTTTCCAACAGAAATTGGATGATAATAAGCGAATTGCCGAGGAGCGCACGGCCAAGAAGCGTGCCAAGCGTCTAAAGAAAAAGCAGCGTGCCAAGCGACCCCGTGAACAAAAATCGAATGACGATAAGAAGCCAGAGAGTGAGTCCAGTGGAAGTGCATCGGAGGCAGAACCAGAACCAGGGGAAACCGCTGCGTCTGACGTTGTGGACACACAGAGCACAGTTGAGAAAACCGAAGATGAACCGAAGGATCCTTCTGTGGGAACTGCAGAAGCAACAAATGCAGAACCTGCGACTGAAACGGATGCAGTGCAGCAAGAATCTTGACTTGGATTACAAACTATGCATGCAATTGAAAATAAATATAGCTTATGGTTTATTAGTGAAACAAGTTTTGTGATTTTATTCATTACTTTCTGTATGTTTATATTAACCATTTAATATTTTGTGTGTAACGATACAATTGCCACTACTGTAGTTATATGTAACTGGCGCATTATCGTTTGCATTTTGTTTTGTGGTTTATCATCATAATAGGCCATCGTTATAAAGCAGATTTGGTGATAAGAGAAGCGTTTAGGAAATATGCATTTGTATTATGTTCATAGTACGATTCACGATTCGCATATCTTATGCTAAAATACATGTATGTATGTATCTATATAAGGTGCTTCAAATGGTAGGTAGAACTTGCAAGCTATAATCGAGATTGCTCGAATATGCAATACCCTGTATCGGATGGAAATGTGCCAGAGCATATCAAATGTCATTAATTAATCGTTTCTCGATCTTGCTTTTGTTTTGTTTCTTCAAGAAGAAAGTGTTTATTGTTTGTTTTTGCTTTAGTTTAGTTTAAATCCACAATCCTCTTGTTGTTCGTCGTCTAAATATACGAATTGTTTTCAATGTTCCACAAATAATCAATTATGTATACATATACTAATATATTTTGTTGCCTTTGCACTTAGAACAATTAATTACAATTAAATTTGCAGCATTTTTTCTAACGTAAATCAATATTTTGAACTTAAAGCAAACTTAAACATTTACACATTTTTTAATGGGTTTATTTTGTTTTTATACCTTGTGCCCATTGAAAATGGGTAATATTGGTATTGTTACTTTTTGTTTGTTTTTGTTTAGATCCTTTAGCAAAAAAGAACACAAAACTAAGAGCTGTATTCCAAATAATCATTCAATAAAAGCATTGTCAATTGTTCAATTTCGATTAAAAATTACCTCAATTTCATATTTTAAATAAAATTTGCAAGTAATTCTCAAATAACAAATAGCTTTTGTTTATAAATCGTTCGTTCGCTCTGCGTTTCACAATAATAATATAATAGAAAATACTTTTTCATTTTGTGGTTGAACTTTTGTATTGCGCGAAGGGGGCGTGGCATGAATTCATCTATTAATATGCGCTTATATGCAAAATATTCAAATACATCGAGTGTGTTTAAGTGTGTGTTTAGTTTCGCTATATTATATCGACTGTGTATATGAGTGATTTAAACATTTGGATTTGACAAAAACATTTAGTTGTATAATTGATTTTTTGTTTTTTTTTCATTACACATTTCTTCAAATAACTTTTCCCACTACGAAAATTGAACTACAGATTTTAAGTTTTGTCGGCTAGCGAGCGTGCTTTTGTTTTGTGGGCGTTTCTTGTTTCATTAGTTAATGTTTTTGTTTTGTAGTTACATTTCTGAGGCGTGGGTCTACACAGCGTCTAAATTAACAGTAATCGTATGTATGTATATTTAAATGTATATATCTATATATAAGTATATATAAATATGCATTTACTTTGTATATAATTGGTAGGATGGTGTAAGTTAATAAGGAGGCCGTAAATAAAATAAATATTTCGTTTCGTTTTGTTTTTTTTTACGCTGATTTGCAAGTTTTCTGCTTTCTCGAATTTAACTTTAAACATTCGGATATACATATAAATATAATTATTAATATGTATATATTGCATTGACGCATCTTCTGGTAAAGGTGGCTGAGAGACTGTGTGTGTGTATTTTGCATATTTAAATATAAATGTTTGTATATATATATTTATATATAAATATTGTAGCTTTATTAATTATGTTTAAATTGAGAGAAATAAGCAAATCATTTGCTGAGTTCTTAACGACATTCCCAAACTTTAACTGTTTGATCCACACTGCCGGAAATGACAAACGGATGCGCTTTGTGAAAATCTACAAAATCACACATGAAAAGAAATACAATTCATTAGCCAAAAGTGCAATTACAAGTATAGATATATCAATGGCACTTACCAATGGATGTACAGAAATGCTGATGCGCATAGAGCGTCTTCATGCATCGTTTGTTGCGCAAGTCCCAGACTCTAATGGTCTTATCATCACTGGCCGATACCAAATATTTGCCACCCGGATGGAATGCCAGGCCACGCACCCAGTTGTCGTGACCGGTTAATGTGAGCAGGCAGAGACCAACGCTCACATCCCAAATGCGTATGGTCTTGTCACGCGAACCCGATGCAAGGAATGGACCCTGATGATGACCCTTTTTGTTATCAGCGCCGGCTGCCTCATTTATCGCTGATGCGGCTGCCTCTGGCGCCCAGGCAATGCATTCCACCGTGTGCTCATGATCGCGTAATTCAACCTGCATAGCATAAGAAATTAACATTGTAGTTACGAAATATAGGATAATTTATAAAGACGGTAAAGTTGTATTTTCCCAGCTTAGTTTCATCACAATTTCTTAAGGAAACACAAAAAGGAAACCTCTTTTTAAAGGCATTCCATCCGGTTTCATGCCTACCTTGCAGTCTTTTGAATTCGTCAACCAAACGCGTATTGTGTGATCATTTGAGCAAGTGGCAAAGATGCTGCCTTCAATGTGCACGCGCACCATTCGCACCCACTCCCGATGTCCGGTGTAGGTTTTTACGCAGTAGCTGACGGTTGATGGAATCGATTAGCAATGGTTTAAATTTAGAATTAGAAATGCAACTCACCCCGTGGCCACCTCCCACATTTTGATGGTGCGATCACGCGATGCGGATAGCACATAGTCACCAGCGGGCACAAAGGCCACCGAGGATACATTGTGATCGTGACCGTGCATGGTTTTAACACACTCGTAGCTCTGTTGGAAATCCCACAGTTTAATAGACAAATCAGCGCTGCAGGAGGCTGTTAAAAATTATACAAAGTTCACAGTTGAAACTCGAATTTATGTATTGAATGATGCTGAGATTGAAGTCACCTAAGAGCTTGCCCTGCGCATCGAATGCCACATCCTGCACAGAGTCTGTGTGTCCTTTGAGACTACGCTCATATTCGCCAGTTTCGAAATCCCATATCTTAATGGTGGCATCTTCCGAAGCCGAAACCATGAGTCCGAATATTGGATGAAATATAACCTGTAATTTGTATTTGGACAATAACAAATTAATTGAAAGATACTTAGAAGATTTTGTGATTGGCTTACCCTCGTTATGCTTGCACGATGCCCTGTCAGTGAGTATTTCTCTGGGGGCCTGGGTATCCATTCGCCGGGCGTGCGTTTGTTCTTTGTGGGCGCACCCTCGATGACCTCCTTCTCAGCTTCCGTTAGCTTAGCCTCTAGTTCCATAACCTTCTTCTGCAATCGAATGACTGATGTCCATTTCTTTTCTAGCAGGCCGCCAAACTTCTTTTCCGCTTCTGTGCTGAGATCGGCCTCCTTGCGAAAGGCTTCCAGTGAGTCGGCATAGCCATTTGAGCCCAAATAATCGGCAATCGCTTGGTTACTATAAATAAAATTAAAGAAATAAATAATTTATATTATGGATAATTTTTGGTTGATCAACACTTACAGCTCCTCGCGCTGCCGCTGCGACAACACCATTTTCATGCTGTTCTTCGGTTGGGCCGAGCTTCAATTCTTTTGCGGTGGCTTCGATTTCTTGCTGCCTTATTGTGCAATGCTGCAAAGAGACAGAGTAGACAAACGCTCAAGCATACCGTACGTATAAGCCACTTCAGTACTATAAATGAATGACTGAACAGGAAATTAGTTTCACAAAATGAAAAGGCAAGTTTCGCAAAGGGGCAAGTCACCCACATATTTTTTTTTTTCTTTGTATTTTTTTGATATTTTTTTTTTTTGGCAATGTTGCCACAAGACGCAACGCATCTTTAGCATGCATACTCGTCATACTTCTTCTTCTTCTCGGTTATTTCATTGTTTTGCAGCGTAGAGCATGATGATCAACATAATTATCATCATCACAGTCTCCGAATTATTTGGTTTTGTGTGTTTCTGGCACAACCAAAAATTTGTTCGTGTAGCCGCCATTAAAGCGCGCATTGTTTGCAGAACTTTAAGGTCGGCAGAGCGGCCAATCAGGAAGCAGCAAAATATTTGTGAACTTTGCTCAAATGCAACTCTGTTTGCTATTGATATATGCACTTTGAATTATCGAAACTGTTCACAAACTGCAATTAATCAACAGCTTCCAAAATAGTACTTGTTTGTAGTCAAAAACAGCAACAACTGTTGTTTCTTTAAATAGCAAACCAGGCACTTGTTGGTTTTGGCAAGCGCAATTCAATTAACTCAAGGTGCTCAATAGGAGAACTACCAAAAGCAAAAGCAAAACAACGAGCAATAACAAATCACAGGTGGCACGCAATAAAGCGACTATCAGACTAAACGAATCTGTGAAAAGTAAACGAAAGCATAACGCCGCTTGTTTTTTTTTTTCCCCCTTGATAAGCATTTAGCGATGGTCGACGACAAATGTGTGTGTGTGTGTGTATGTACAGCGTTGCCAACTACTGTAAAGCTACAAACGACGCTGACAAAGCCAATTAGCAAAGAACTAACGGTAGTTCAAGCAACTTCTTATAAGTAAAATAACTCAAACGAAAGAGAGACGCACAACAAAGTCCAAGCTTAGACACGCATACACATAACCATCGACAAAACACACACACTTGAAACGAGGAAATGACGTTTTTAAATTATTTTTGGACGCTTAACCATCACCAAATAATATTTAACGATTTTTGAACTAGCTGCTTAACTCAAGACATATCTACATGAACATTATTCATTTATACACACATATGTATGTACATTTAACGAAAACTGACCAAACGAGTTCAAGCGCTGAAAATTTTTGCGACGACGCCGACGTCGGCATTGAAACAATCCATGAGTCACGCCTGGAACGCTTTGCGAGAGCGAAGTCTGCCTTTATCAGCTGTTGGGACATGTCCACATTGGGAGTAGTTAAAACTAAATGAAATATGACAGAATGGAGCGCTATTTCTACTGCGCATCTAAATATAAAATAAAAATCAATACACAACATAAAAAAGTCAGCACTAACGTCACTCGTATTAACGGAACGCGCGTGGGTTGATTGGCTGGCAGATGGTAGGGGGGAAGGAGGTGCCTAATGCCGGACAACGACAACAACCGTTTTGTTGTGGCAACCAGGCGTGCGTTTGTTTTACTCTTATTGGGGCCAGAACATTCCAATACACAGAGGCAGAGGCATGCGCCTTGTAACTGCTATCTATCTATGTAACTGTGTGGGTAGCTAGTAACGGTGTCCCACAGCAACAACAACAATAAATACCGCTACGAGGGGGCGTTTGGGTCACACGCTGCAAGATTTGAAAGGCGTCCACTGGCAATACGACGACGATGACGACAAGCAGCAGCAACAACGGCAGCTGCGAAAAAAGGGTTACCAACCAGCTGATGCCTACACAATAATCGTACCCTTTTACACAAGTACACACTTATAAGCATTCTTATGTCTACTTATGGTAATATATATTCCAATTAGACTTGTAAATAGAAATATAAATAGTTGTAAGAATTCGCGTGAATGTCTGATGCCAGGGCTGCAATCAAACATATGTATGTACAAGGATGCAGTCTCTCTTACCGCACTCTCTCTCTCTCTCTCTCTCTATGTGAGAGAGAAAGAGCAAGTGTGCAAAAGAGCGCAACGGAGACCTTGCACTTGCTTGTGCACTTGTGCCTGTTTATTGCATGCGCTCACGCTTTGTGTGTTTCATTAATTCACACACACACCCACGCCCGATATTGTAAGAATTTGGTAATGCAGTAAAATCAAGTAAAAGTATCGACTATCAGTTATCGCACTGGTCACTGCTTCTACACCTGCAAACATCTGTCTAGACACGAGACAGTTAATTCGCATTAACAATAACCTTTAGCTGAGAAAGTCGGACAAACGAAAGTATACACATGTAAATAAGCTCGTGAGCAAGCATTTAGCAGATAAGACAACTGACGAAAACAAAATGATATGATAAAGCGAGTGAGAGAAAAGTACACTGAAGAGAGATTAGAAGACAATTCTACAGAGACAGGGCTTAGAGTATCAGAAAACAAGCTCAATAGATAAAGGCAACAGTAATTTGCGGCCAATTTGCAGAGTCCACAGTCTCAGACTTGACGACTCCAGTCTATAACTAAAAAAACCAGCTTAGCTCAGCAAATTGCACACGTTCTGGGAATTGCACCGAGCACTGTTAACAATGCTATATGCGGGCCCAGATTCCAAAGACAACACATGTAAGTTTTGTTAGCGTATGTGTGTGTGTGTACGATGGCCAATGCCAAAGCGGCCCAAAACGGAAAACTGTAAAAAATATAATAAAAACAAGATTTCTACCAACTCTCGGACTAGCTGCATTTGAAGAACTGGTTTCATTTTATCTTTGGCCCATGTATAAAGCTGTTAGAGGTGTTGGGTGCAGGCCAAGGAATGGGAATCGTCGGCCTGGTGGTGTTTGTTCTGTGTAAAAATCGATCGATTTTGTAGCAAACGAGGAGCATGGGGGAAAAGGAGGATACATGCGCAAAAAGCACACACACACTGAGACACTAAACTGAGGCAGGGGCGATGTGTCATCGCTCTTGGTGGTTGTAAGAAAGAAGAAGAGCTTAAATTGTTTTTATTTTTTACACCATTTAATTTGATTGTACTTTCGTACATGCATACACACTTTAGTTTACACTTAGCAGCCTTATTTGCATAACTTTTGCTTGTTGGCTCTGATTTTCAATAACAAAAACACACAACATACAAACACACAATCGCAACGAACACAATAACAACAACAGCAACAACACTGACACTGACGAAAAATAAAAACTGTTACGACGGCCATCTTGAATGAGCAGCGCAGTCAGCGTCGCTGCCGCAGCGCTTAGAAAAGGCAATATGCAAAATTGAAAAAGGCCAAATACATTTGTAAAACACGCACATTTACAACAAAACAATAACGTTTCAAATGGGGTTTAGTTTCGTTCTCGTAAAATCGCGCACCAACACACTGACAGTGTTCATATATATGACAAATTTTTCTTTTTCCTATTTGCCCATTACATACACTTCGTTGCTGCGTTGCCGTCGCGCAAACGACACTTTGCAAAAAAGACTTTGACTATGCGTTTTCAGCGCGTGCACTTTCGATGATTTAACGTATTTCAAGACACACTACACATACTTACTCAAACTGTTATTTTATGTATTTTCAATTTATATTATTTTTAATTAATTGGAAAATAATTACGCAGAAGTGAAGCGCGGCGACAAAT
>JBAMBK010001972.1:0-11222 GCA_037043435.1 Drosophila suboccidentalis
TATAAGCACTTGAAACTGTGGTTATCCAGGACTCTTGACACATAAATTAAGTGCAAAGTACACTATCCATCAGTCACATGCTGTTGACCTTTCCTTGCCTTCATCTCTCTTCTTTCTTCTCCATATCAGAGTTCATTTTGGAGACACAGATAAACAAGCTGCGATGTCAGGGACAATTAAAACTGTAAAGCGATACGACTCCCATTGTTGTTTTCGTCCACATTCACGTTCATATTCTCGTCCTCGTCCTCGTCCTCGTCCTGTCTGATGCTGTTGCCTGTTTGGTGTTTATAATATTTTTGACATTTTAATTGCCCGACAGCGTGTGAAGAAGACTGTAAGGATACTCGCACAAGGACATCAGTTGCAAACTTAAATGACATGTGATATTTGCGGCTGTTTGCTCCAATTTTCGTATTGGCCTTAAATGCATTTTACCAGTTCTTATTTTGTGTTTGACTTAATTTAAACAATTACAGCGCGCAGAATAAACTTGGACTAAGCGGGCGTATGTCGGTGCATTCGCAGACGCCATAAAATGCAAATTCCTGCTGATCCTGTTAGCGAATGCCAGTGCATGTGCCAGGGCTGTCCTGCCATTTAGAGAACGGCTTGCCGCTCTACTCTGCTCTACTCACCCCTTCCCCTTGTAGCTTGTCATGTCTGTTGTGTGCCAATTTCTGGTACCACGTTCAGGACACGATTCAGCACAAACCAATCTAAGGATATTGTCCCTGCAATCCCCAAAGCACCGACAGTGCCACAGCCGACGAGGTCTGAGAAGCGCTGCACAAATATTTGATTTGAACTTTTGTTGCTTTCACACTGCAAAAAACAAAAACAATTTCTTTTAATATTGAGAGCAATTAATTTAAGGAAGGTAACATATATTTAGCACTTGATTGAGACAATCTGAAATAAGCATTAATCATTGAAAATTAGGAATATTGGAAAAAAGAACAAATTACAAGAGCTATTTTAATGCTATAAAATTGAGTTTCGCCGTATCGAAATATTATTTGATAAATCAGTCACTGGAATAATCGAACCAATATCAAGATGTGGTATGAAAAACATGCTGACATTCTTAAAATAATCTTTCAATTTGTAAAAACCAACAAAAACGATTAGTTTAGTGTAGTTAAGGTTTCAAAGTAGTGAAGCAATTTTCGCGGAAACTATTTTCAAATACTATATAATTTGATAAATTAATACGATATGAAGACAACTACATATTTGTTTTGACGGTCTTAAGATATCAATTTTAAATACTATTCATAGTTTTAAAACAGTGTTTCTCGCAGTGTATTCTGGCTTAAGTGCTCCGGTTCAGTTAGTAACTACGCAAAGCTGGCTCGATATAATCCTCGAGTATTTTCACACTGGCATTGCACCTTTGACTACATACATACATACATATATAGACCCTCAGCCCGACCGACTCGCCTGCAACTGATACTTCCCCTCACAGCCCCACCCCTGGCAACTCATCAAACTGCCATTACTTTGCCTTCTAGCAAATCCGACAAGGACTACTTTCCTGTCGCCAGCTGTTGCTCATGTTGCCCGGCCAAGTTAACGGTATTAGATAAATATGCAAATTGAGTGTAAGACAGTGTACAATGGCGGGCCACGTTAAGTATACGACATGTTATTTACAGACATCGCGCGATTAGCCCGACCTTTAAATTAAGCAATTCAATTCATTGACGCGCTCAATAGTTATATACACAACAGACTAGATCATAAATCATCAAGTTTCTGCGATTGCCCAAGCACCCAGTGTAGTTCTCATTAATAAAGTTCATTGACCGAAAAGCGCACCCACGCTCAACTTTTCCGATAGTTTCACCCACATGTCAACCCTTTTCGAAACCTAAATAAAATGTTTATCAGAAAACACGCATGTCAAGTTTGACCTCCTGAAACCACAACCTAGCTTTTTCTATGCGGTTTTTATTTTTATTTTATTTTTTTTTTAATTTACTTCTCTCTGGCAATTTCGTTTGCTCATAATTCAAAATGTAAATAAATAGAAAATGTTATAAAGGAAAACTCAGTCGAATCGAGATAACTATTAGAAATGCCCAAAAGCATTTTACATATAAATTGCCTGCGCCTGCAAAAAAGTGAAACCGAAAAAGATTTATACATTTAATAAACTCGTGGAGTGTGGTATGAATATATATAATAGTTTAGGTACATACTGTGACTCGTAGTTCGCAAGAAACTTTTATGAGAAAGTAAGATTAGAAATTGTCATAACCACATATATATGATTAAGCATTTTTCTTAGCATAAGCTTATGAAATTCATAATTCCAATTCATACCCTAAAAAAGGGTATAATAATTTTGTTATGATCTGAGTGGTTTCAATTTTGTTTTACCTCTGCACTTGATTTAAAGCGTTGACACTAAGGTATATTACACTCTTACATTTAGGGTACTTAATATATTAAAAAGCTAATGCAAAGAAATCAAATCACCAATGTACTTCAAAATGCCATTTTTATCTTAGCTTCAAGTCTCTTTAGTCCTCAAGTTCGCCTTGGCATTTGGGGACCTTTTTAACTAGACTCATTTCAGGCACGAAAATTCTGTTAATTCATATGCCATTTCAAGTTAAATGTCCCCCCGAATACCAAACAGACACACACACACGCACACACACACACATACTTAAGGAAGACAAACTTGGCTATTCAGCAGTGAGTTTTCCCATGCTGGGTGTCCAATGGTTAATGTGCTTCCTGTTGACGATGCCGCAAGGAAACGTGTTCTGTGTTTGTCCAGTCGGCGTCGAATGACATGTCAAACACGCAGCTGCTCCGATCCGATTTACTCCACTCTCTCCCACTCTTAAAGTGTCCTCACTTTGTTGTCTTTCAGTTGCCACAACGAATATTGATTATTGTTGTTGTGGGCAGAGCTTTCCGCGGATTCGGAGCAGCTTAGAGCGTTCCGACAATTTTGTTTTTCTTTACCCATCGGCCATTGACCTTGTGCCTTGCCCAAATGTTATGACATTGTCCAAAACGATACGTCAAATTTATTTTTTGCCTCTTTTGTGAGTGAAAAAAAGTCAAGTTAAGGCGTTAATTTCGTGATAAATTTGCTGTACTTAGAGTAAAAAATGCCTTCTTAAATTTTTGTTAATGTCAGTTGCCTATTTGACCTTATCCTGACTATAAATTTGTCATGCTGATTATCTCGAGTCTTGAGTTAATTAATTTCATTTGTACCTCGACTTCTGTCGCTGACATCTTTAGTACCTAATTTAAAGATATCAAAGGACACAGAAAAAAATTAAAGAAACATCTAAATGTTAGATTTTATTGCGTTAGTTGTTCTTTAATGGGTTAACAAACACTTTAAATATTATATTGTATAAAAATCAAGCAAAACAAGAATTTATTGTTGCAAGAATAGTGCGTAGAAAATTATTGAAAGTGAATATTACAAAAGCAGAAAATAAAAATGAGCTTAATTGCAATAACATAAATCTTTTGAAATTCTCCTAGAAGCTTGAGATAAATAACCACAATCAATCAATTATGATAACCTTTTAGCCTATACCATCTCAATGAACATCAATGTGAATTTCCTTGCCAAATTTTAAACTGTCTATATGTATTCATATAGCTGACTGTGCAAGCAATCAATGTTCGCTGCCCAACAATTTGCATAAAAAATCGCACAAATATTTATTCATATGCATTCACTTACATGCACTCAAAGCGCCAGCCAACAAAACCGAATAAAATTTTCTTTTTTGACATTCATTTTTTATTGGCACACTGAAAGCAGCCAAATAAAGGAAAAGATGTCAAAAATGTATATGCGTATTTTTGCTGTTTTCTTTTTTATTTTTAATATTGCAGTTGTTATTGACTTTTGTTTGGGAACTTTTTCTCACCAATTTCGTATTTGTTTGGATTCGCTTCATAAAGAAAATCTCGACGATTTATCAATTTAAAATACGAAAAACAGAAATGAGAAAAAGAAAACTGGAATTTATCTGGTGCAGCATTCCGTGGCACTCGGACATTTGCTGCACTTCAATGTTTTCTTTATGCAAAGCGAATGAAGAGTTTTCCTCTCATGACAACGAGAACTTTGTAGATAAAGGATATGGACAGTTTCAGCCGTCGATGTCTGGTCCTGTTTGGAATTGATAGCAGCGACTGTCAATAGTTGGCTCCACAATTGTTTCAAAATCTGACTAATTTTCTGTTTGTTGCCCCACTTTTTATTAAAGATGCATAACTTTATTATAATTTTTAATTTAGGAAGTTTAACTGTAAAAAATCAATTACAATCTTTAAATATATTCCAAAATATTTTATTCAAGTGTCAAACTAAGTTTGTTTCAGTATTCAATATGTTAATAACAATTGTTGTTTATTAGTATTAATATTAGATTTTTTTCTATTACCTAGTATTATAAACTACACTCTCAAAATTTTGTCTTTGATATAGATATTTTAAGATAATCCAGTTTATTTCTATATATTCAGGTATGCCACAAAAAACACTAGTGAAAGTGATTTCAGAAAAAAGCAATTCCACAGAAATTCGTGTGATTTAGGTTTTTAAGCATGTTCATCAACCTTTTCGTACTAGGCTGCTAGGGTTGCCCCCTTCTCAGATTAAATTTCCCAAGGGTTTGTTTAGCAAATTTTTTAAATTTATCATTGCAGAATATAAAATTTTTATTTTATTTCTTATTGAATTTATATAATTCAATTTATTTATATAATAATTGATATTGTATAGCTTAAACAAATTTAAAAGTTATTGGCGCGGCAAACAATACAAACTACTAGACAACTCTAAATTCAAAAATTCGGACAAAAAATGTGACATTATTCTCATGGCATCGGATGCCAGTGAATTGAGCGATGATTTCGTCTCACCCAAAATTGTTTAAGCCCCATTTAGACGAGCACTTTTTCACCGACACTTTTTGTCACATTTTGTCAAAAAGCTGTCCGTGTGGCGTAACCACACAAAATTTCAAAGCGTCGGTAGAAAACTAACGCTCACCGAAGGAAGTAGAACACGTTCTATTCCATCGGTGAGCGATGGTGAGCGACACGGACGGTTTTTTGACAAAAAGTGTCGGTTTTTTGACAAAAAGCTGTCCCTGTCGCTCACCATCGCTCACCGATGGAATATAACGTGTTCTACTTCCTTCGGTGAGCGTTAGTTTTCTACCGACGCTTTGAAATTTTGTGTGGTTACGCCACACAGACAGCTTTTTGACAAAATGTGACAAAAAGTGTCGGTGAAAAAGTGCTCGTCTAAATGGGGCTTTAGGTGATTAGACTGTGGCACGGAGAAATGAAATTGACGTGAAATTCAAGTGAAAGAGATTTATGTGGCATGCCTGATTAAGATTCTATATAACTTACAGGGTCGCCATTAGTCTATCATTCTCATAAAAATAAAAAACTCAAACTTAAAGTTTTCGTTGCCAAATTTGATTAAAGGTTATCTAGACCACTATAAATATGAGCAGACATATATATTTTATTTAACTTCAGAGAATGTAAATCAACTTTTAGTAATAAATGGTGATACTCAAAGCAGATGACAACTACGGTGGCTCACAGCTTATTTCAACCAGCATAAAAAGCAAGTTTATTCAAAAGCTTCAATTACAACTAGCTAAAAAACAAACCTAATCGAAAGTATTCACAAAAAACTAAAGATTTATCAACTCAAAATTTGAAAATATTGAAAATATTCGAAAATTTTTGAGTTTATGTAAAAGTCAACTTTTTCAACTTTTTTCCTCGATTTTTTAAAAAAAATGTTGGGATGCAAAAAAATTCTTTAAACAATTTTAATAGTGTCTGCAAGCAAAAAATTTCAAAAATCTCTTTTCTAGTATTTTTTATAATTTTTTGAAAATTGCTATTTCATACAAAAAGTAGCTTAAGGACCAATTTTCAAAAGATTATAAAAAATACTAGAAAAGAGATTTTTGAAATTTTTTTTTTGCAGACACTATTAAAATTGTTTAAAGACTTTTTTTGCATCCCAACATTTTTTTTAAAAAATCCAGGAAAAAAGGTTTGTTTTTTAGCTAGTTGTAATTGAAGCTTCTGAATAAACTTGCTTTTTATGCTGGTTGAAATAAGCTGTGAGCCACTGTATATATAGTAGGTCATGAAATTGTAATTATTTGGAATTCATTACGAACACAAACCTGAAACTGTTAGGATTAGATGTAAATTTATTTTTAATTTTATATTTTTAAATCTCGTTTTTCAAAATTCAATGTTGGTCCTGTATTTTTGATAATTTTTCCCCTATTTTTTGCTTTTATTATTATTATTATTATTTTTTTTTACATAAGTGCATCGATAATGATGGCTTCAGTATTCAACAATCTGACTTATCAGCACATGGTAAATACCAACAAGACCAAGTCTAATACGCAGAGTGATTTGAACAATCAACTGGACTTTAAACTAACTGGTAATTCGATGTGCATATCCGATATTATGAAGCTCATGTCTCCAGAAGCTAGTAAGCACCTGTTGAGTGCGAAGTCACCAATACATGCGATGAATTGGTCGCTAATGCTCGATGAATTTTTACCAAGGAACAAAAATAGCACCAACCGGTCGCCAAGGAGAAATAAAAATGATCAATATAAGCCTGTGGTATTACGAAACAAGACGCCGTTTGCACAACTGAACCCGGGAATATTGTCATCAGAGCACTATCATTGTGGAGAGGAGACAAACACTCTGCGGCTAAGCAAGGCATACACTTTGCCGCATAATAAGGACACCGATGTCCTGGAGACATTGCCAACTGGAGACTCCTCCATAAACGTCTCTGAGGAGGAACAGGACGTACGATCGCCCCTTTCCCAAAAAATGCTGAATTTGCTGAACAAAATCGATCTACAATCTTGGCTCGGGGACTTCATTAGCTCCCTGCAGCATATGAGTAGCTCAGTTCGCAGTTTTGGGCTTATGCAGTTTTTAACTATTGCATACCGCTTTCTGTATGACTTTATCGTTAACATCACAATTAGTCTAAGGCACACGATACCGGCCAGCCTTGTCCAGGCTTAGACAAGTAATGTTCTTTGAGCCTATCGCACTTATAGGCAAACCATTGCTTCATGAATCAAATTGAATCCATCACAGCCGAATTCCATAAATTCACAGTGGCCACCCCTGGATGAATCATTGTCAAGATCGGCAATTGTGAGCTTCGGCAGAAACTGCAATTTTGAGACCTTAAAAACTGACAGTCTTTAAGATGCTGATGCCAAAATTGTCTAACGATTTATAATCCAATATGATTGACAATAAATTTCAATATCGGTACTATAAATTGGTATAAATTGTGTATTTGTTTCAGCATATACGAGAATTTGAAGGAATGTTCCTGTCTACATGTTCCAGATATTAAATATTTGAAAAAGAATAACATTTCATTTCATTTCTCGCTAGAATTAAAGACTTGATTTGAGTAGGATCTGATAGTATTCAATGCATCCCACGTTGTTTCGTTTAGAAGTTCTATTATTATTCTGTATATTTTTCTTCTAGCACGAAGTAAAGAGAATTTTTATTGACACAATGTACAAAATTATTTAATGATTTATTTTTAAAATGATTTATTTTAATAAACATCCGAAAACCTAAAAAATATCCAATATTTTCCTCCCACAGTTTGTTTCATGCAAAAACTTAAAGTGACTTTATTTGTGATATTTTATTTTTTTTTTAATATTTCCTATCCTTTTGGACTCATTGTATTCGCCGAAATTCTTACAATTACCTCTTTGAAGTTTAAACTCATACAATAAGCGATTCTCTTTTTCGTTGAGTGTATCACACCCTCAGCTGGGACATTTGTTATTAAATTTAATAACCCATATGATTTCTAAGCTATTCTATGTTAGGTACATATATTTAATGCTATACACTTATACTGATGCTCGACCGCGGATTTGTTACTTGTGAGTGTCGCGGGCAGATTTGCCATAACAATTTACCTCGATGTCACCTCTGTGGCAAGTTGAGTTTTATAGGAGAAACCAACGAGGCGCATTAAATAAACGCTACGAGACGAATCTCATTTAATTTTACGTTGACAATTTTAGCTATCCCCAAAACAAAAGCAAAACTAAATAGAAGAAATACGAGTTGCCCGATACAAACAACAAAAATACTCTTTCAAATCGAAATTGAATGATGAGGAAACTTTAAAAATTGTATTGCAGCGAAGGATTTATATAGTTCAATGAAATCATGTACATGTATATTATGTAAAATTAAAGTATTAAAAATAAAATATATGTATATATTCATCGGTACAAAATAAATTTTATTTCAATAGCAAACAAAATATTTTAACAGATAATATCACAAAAATCTTGTAGGACAAGTAATTTAAAGTTTTTAAAATTAATTATTGCATCAATATTATTATCTTTATTTTTATCATAAAGAAGCAGTAAGTTGTATTACTGATACTTTAGTGAAAATTCTTTAAAAAGTGAACATGCCCGACAACATCTATCTATAGTACTCTTGTCTAAGGGTTAGCGAAATTTGTTGCCAAATGTTGTCTTTGTTGCTCGTCTGGCTTATCGCTGACAGCTTCTGTCTGGACAAATTCGTGTGCTAAATTATTGAAATTTGACAAGTGAACTGAGTACTGAACCGACACTGTGACAGCCATAGAGATTTTCATCCGAGACTGGTCAAGTAACCAGCTGCAGTTTCGGTTACAGTTTCGAGTCTCAGTCTCAGAGCTAAGAAATCCAATTAATTAGCTTTGACATTGCGACACTCAAGGCATGAAATTAAAGTCAAGCGGTTTCATGCTCGTAAGTGTTACTTAATTTGTCAATTATCGATTATTGATTATGTTGTCCTCGAAATGGCATCGCTAGTGTATCTATAATTAGCTCCCAGCAGGCGTCTCTTGGGCGATGTGCCTGTTGATTCCTTGATGGTGTTGGGACTTGGGTTCAAAGGTCCAAAAATATAGATGGTCCCAGTTATAGACACAGATACACAGCTGCAAAGATTCCGCAAATGAGTGGCTTTCTCTGATAAAGACTTAATTTGTGTAGCTACAGAAACACAACTGCTGCTCACTGATTAATTTTTAGTCAAATAGTGAAATGCATGCTTTGCATTTGCCAACCGTCAGCTTAGCTTTAAGCTTTTAAAACCTGTTGCATTTGCCAACACTGGTCAGCTTAGTGTCGGATATATTCGCAGAGCAATCGTACAGATACATTTGGAAGCTAATACGGCTTTGTGCCAAATTAATCAAAACAATGTTGTGGCAAATGCCACAAATAAATTGGCTAATGAAATTGCACAGATTTCTGTTGTTTACCAACTTTTCTCTCTCACTCTTTCTCTCTTGCCATTTCTTGACTTTCATTCTACCCGCTTTTATGGCCAATGCCATTTTATTAGAGCCAGCAAACTATGTGCTGTAGTTAAAGATTGCAGAGTGCAGCTGCAAGCTGATTGCAATGGTTAAGAAAGTCGTTCACTGCTGTTGTTTTGCATTCATTTTTCCGTTGTTGCAATTTGAGCTTCTTCAACTTATGGCTCTGCCAATTAAAGAAACAAAAAAGCATTACAAATTTGAAGCAAAAATAAGACAATTTATCAGGTTCTACCGAGATTTGAACTCGGATCGCTGGATTCAGAGTCCAAAGTGCTAACCATTACACCATAGAACCTCTTATCAAACGAACAACTCTTTAAATGGGTTAAGCCAAACAAAATTTAAATTCATTTATTATTAACCACTTGAAAATTACGAAATTACTTAAATTAAAATGCTGCTAATCACAGCATAAATTTTTATAAATAGCTAAATATGTATGCATGATATTTGAACAGGCTTCTTTAGATAAACTGAGATATAAAATTTGTAATGAAACAATAAGCTGTCGCAAATTTTATACATTTATATTTAAGTCAGTGAGAAAAGGAAAATATTCATAATATTTATATTTTGATAAGAAATTTTCAGTTTTCCATTTGCCTGCAGTTTTTGTTTGATTAAATAGTTTCAATAAAGACAATTAGAAGCAATTAAAGACACGCATTTGAAGTCGGTATCAAGTTTGAGTCGACCATTCGAATCATATCAAATCCCATCGCAGGTAAAACATAAACACTAGTTTTAATACGGTCAATTATGAACAGTTCAACTTGGCTTTCATCCTTTGTTATGCCGCCCCCGCAGATAGAGTGGGCGTGGCAAGTCAATTGCATACACTTCGGTCTTTCATTGTCTGGCTTTTTGTGTCGCGCTATGTTCAACTTGGCTAATTAGGCAAACACTTGTTATCCCCGCAGGTTCTGTTTAACACCTCCCAGCCCCTTTATCCTGCACACACTTTTAAGTACCATGATCTCGCCGGGACATGTTCATTGCTTTGCTCACCGGTGCTTAAATAGTCTCTGAGTTTATTTTTAACACTTCTGCCCCTACACCTCGGAACGCCCACATTATTATCACATCATTTGCATGTGTTTAGTGTGTGGGCGGGAGGGCGTGGCGGACGTAGAGGTCTTCGTTGGCGTAAATAACAGCAACTTTGTGCCAGTAATTTGATTCGCTTGGCGACAACTTATGACGACAATCTCATTAACATGAAACGACATTAAAATCAGCATCGGAATCGACATCGAAATGTCCATGCATATATCGATATGGTTGCTCTGCATTCACATCATCCTCTGACGGGATTCACTTCTCATATAAACAGCTCTAAGGACACAAACGGATTAATGATGACTGTCCCTGCTTTTCTCTGCACTTTTTGCAGTTGACGAACTCCACCCCTTCCACCCGCTTCCACCCTGATCTGCCATTGTTTCCAGCCGATGTTAAAAATACTTTCAAAATTACATACATAGATTACAAATTGATATGTATGTATGTATGTATATTAGCCAACTTTATACACATATATTTGTATTTAAACTTATACGCAAACACTTATACCCAACACTATGTTTACGGCGAATTCAACAAAAGCTTTAGTCTATCCATTTTCATAGGTTGCAAACTTAGCTGTGTGCCAAAGCTTTCATGAAAGCTTAAACAGTGCTAAAAATAAGTATGCGTTAAAAGCTCTTGACTGATCTAAAATGTTTATTAAAAGTTTTTTTTTAGAATCGGCTTGATGTTTTCAATTTATTTAAACTTG
>JBAMBK010001974.1:0-13637 GCA_037043435.1 Drosophila suboccidentalis
CTTTTGGGTGCTCACAGAATTGGCACATAAAGTTTGAGGCGTGGTTTTTTTCGTAAAGGGCACTTGGTTTTCAAATTTTTTTCTATATTTCGTTAAATTTTATTAAATTCAATTTAATTTATGCAAAAATGGGTAGCGGAAAGACTTGCAATGCCTAAAAACCTAGCCTTGTTTATAAACTTAGTCAGTCGATAAAGAAATCGGCTGAAATAGCTCAGATAATAAAAAGTTTCAGGAAAATTGTCAATAATACACTTGCATTAGTCCAAAGGAGTACTTCATATTTAAATGAAAACAAGGTTAAGGAGCCAAAGCCTCAAAAGACCGATTCCAGCATTGACAGGATCATAGTGTGAAAAGTAACAGTGTCCATTTTAAGTCGGTTCGTGAGATTGTGGTGGAAATCAATGAATAATATGGTCTAAACCTATCCAGAAATCTAGTCCCCAGAAGATTAATCAAAGCATTGCTCTTTGGGCCCATCAGCAGAAGAGTACCGCTCCTGTCAAAGCTGAACATAAAGAAATCGAATATGCTTTAAAAAGACCTACAAGGGCAAAGGTGCACCATTTTGAAAAAAAAGTGTTGTGGAATGATGAAAACAAAATAAATTAGATGGGACTTGATGGGAAACTATTTTTGAGCCGTCCAAAAAGCCAGGCTCTTTATACAAGATGCACAACCAAAACCATCAAGCATCTATGAGTCGAATAATGTGTTGAGTTGCATTTGCTTGGCACGGTGTGGGTCTGCTCGCCTAGGTTAATGATAATATGGATCGATTTCAATATTAAGACATTTTAAGGAACTCAATGGAATCTTATGCATTTGAGATTATGCCTGTAAAGTGGACTTTTATGCCCGACAATGACCCTAAGCATATTTATGAAGTGATTGCACTAAGAACAGGTTCGGGTTATGGACTCTTCGTCCTAAAGCCCAGACTTAAATCCTATTGAGATCCTTAGGAACGATGTTAAAGTGGCCGTTTCCACAAAAAAATTTAAAACTTTGGATGATTTGTGGGCTGGAGCTCAACAAGCTTGGTATTCGATCCCAAGGGAAACTTGCCAAGAGCTGGCACTAAGTATGAGTCGAAGATGTCAAGCAGTTATGGATAATTGTGGATATAGTACCAAATACTAAAGCCGAGTATTATTTTCCTTTCGAAAACATCATCCGCTAATTTGTGAAATTTATTTGTTTGAAAATGTGCCAATTATATGAGCAGGTAAATTTTGAGTTTTTCGTTGAATTATTTCATTTTTTTTTAAATAACAGATCTCAATTGAAATTTGTTTTCTTTTTTAATAAACTAACATAATAGGCTACAAAATGCCATTAAACTTTTGTACCTTACTATTACTATTAAATAAAAAAATCATATTTTAATTGTCTATTTTATTTGTGCCAATTGTATGAGCATGGCTGTATATATTGATATATGTAGTAGATAAATGGATACGTTTTCGAGTATATTATAAATTGTGAATAGAAATTGCAATCGATTTTCAGCTGAACTTCTTCCCAGGCGCCTGAGATTATCGTTTAACGAACTCAATTATTTTCAATCGATTTTTAATGACGAACCGTTTGTGTTCATTTAATTGCAGCTGAAGTGCCTTGAGTGAATTTCTATGCAACAATGTGACCCGAAGCAGAAGCAACAAAGTGACAGCAACTGCAGCGAGACAACAAACGCACCGTATTTTAATTATTGGAGACAACAAACAATTGTAGAAATTGCAGGAGAACAGAATACAAACAAATTGACGCTGAGAGCGAGCAGACTGAGCAACGAGTAGGCGAAACCGGAGCGAGAAGTGGAAGTACAAATTCAACGAGTACGGGACGGATGAAGAACGAGCAGAAAAGGAGCAAGTTAAAGAAATTATAGAGTGTGAGAGTACAGAAAGAAGCACAAGCAAAATAAGAACGAGTAAGTAGACGAGAGAAAATCGACAACCTGCAGGAATGTAATGTTTTGGAAAGTACACAGTGTGAGCACAAATTGAGTAAAAGTTCAGGTCGAAAGAAGAACGAGATACAACACGGAAAAGTAACGAGACCGAGCACGAAAATAGAACTCAACAAGTGGAGAGCCAGCTGAGAAAAACAAGTAGAACAGCGAGTGCTAGCTAAGAAAATAACGAGTGCGAATAGGAAAAGACTTAACGAGTAAGTGAAGGTCTGCTAGCTGAAAGAACAACGAGTAGAAGCAGAGACAGAAGGAACGAGTAGAAAAGAAGCGAGTGCAAGTACAAAACTAGAACAAGTACGAAAAGACCAACGAGTAGCAGAAGAAAGAAAGAACCAGGTACAAAAAGGAGCAAGTAAAAGCAGAACGACAGCGAGAGACGGGACGAGGAAGAGAGTAAAGTTCATTTGAGAGCGCCATGCCCAGCACGGCAGGCAGCGCAGCCGGCGTCGGCGTTGGAGCGCTAATCAACAGCGCCGGCAGCAGCGCCAGCATGGGCATCGGCGTTGGCGGCGGCAGCGTTGGCGGCGCTGCTGGCGCCGGCGGAGCAGCTGCTGCCGGCAGCAGCAGCGCTGTGGCAGCGGCATCGGCGGGCACACTAATTGCCCAGAGCACGGCGGGCACGAGCGCCGCCAGTGGCACCATCACATGGGACAACAACGGCACACTGCGCTCCATCAATCCGGGTGATTGGTCTATAGAACAATGCCTCATCTGGCAGCAGCCGCATCATCTCTACTTTCAGCTCGGCTGGGCCTTTCTCTTCTTGGCCTTCCTTGCCCCACATGGCCCCTTTGGGTCGCTGTGGATGCGTGCCACAATGCTCATTGGCTGCATCATGATGGGCATGTATGGCTATCTCATCGAGTGCACTTTGGATGTTGTCTTTTGGTCCGGACTCGGCATCGGCATCAACTTTGTCTATCTCATTGTGGTGCTGTGTCGACTGCGGCCTGTGCGTTTTGATCAGGAAATTGAAGCGGTAAGTGATACTTTTAATTAATCGATAGCTATCGAAAGTTATTATTGATCAAAGGAAACTGTGTTATAGATACAATAATTATCGACGCTATCGATAAGATGCATCGAAGCTGTCGATAAAACGTATCGGAGGTATCGATACGCTTTCAATCAATTATACTCCATTGATATTAATTACGACTATATTTCAATCGATATGCCAATTACTTATCGATAATTTGCTTGTATTCCAGTATTGTTACGGGAAGCATTACGACATTCGCATCCGACATTCATAATCTCCTTAATTGCCCAGCTTTAAAAATTTATCGTTTTTGAAATCACCTAAAATTTAATTAACACTTATCTGATTCCAAATCTGATTGTATGCTAACAACTTTAAGGCTGGGAAGTAACAGGGTACAGGTTACAGCTTTGGCGCTTTAAAACTTTAAATAATGTCAAAATTTCTTTTCAATTTTTCGTGGTTGTCAGTTCCAATTTCATCCAAAAATCCATAGTATACTTTGAAATGTTTGGTGAATATGGAATTTGGAACACCCCTTGGTCTATTGTCATTTCCTTCCATTGAAATAAAAAGTATATGTTTAGTTTGAATTACAATTTTCATGTATTTATTTTTGTTTAATTTTTTTTCTTCTCTGATTTTTATTTTTTTTTCTCTTTGTTTTTGTTGTTCTTGCAACAGTTTACAAATAAATAATTTCGATAGTTTATAATAAGCAGAAAAAAAATTTGGGTTGAGACAAAAAAACGATTAATTCAATTATTAAATGCTAATTCATTAATAAACAAATGTGTGTAAATTATTGGCTACGCAGCTAAACTAAAATGTGTGTATGTGCGCGTGTGTGTGATTGAGACAGAGATAGCAATAGTGAGATAGGTACATTGGGGCAGGGGTAGGGGCAGGGTTAATAGCCTTTGAGTGGGGGGAGGGTGAGTTTATCACAGGTTTTCAAAAACGATATTTGAATTGAAACTGAGCCGATGTTTAACTGTTTTGTTGTGGTAAATGCTGTGGTTATGGTTGTTGTTGTTTTTGTGATAGATGCGGTTATTATAAATAAATTGTCTAATAAATTACGCGATATAATTAATAATTTAATTTGAGACAAATTAATTGACAGTGAAATACATTATCAATTTTCATATATATTATAAATATATGTATTGTATATATGTAGTATGTATGTGGGTGTGAGTGATGTGCTTGTTTTTTTTTGTGGTGAAGTGTGTTGAGGGGGTGACTTAATTGAACTACATTTTAAAATTTATAAATTCTTTTGCATTATTTGGGAGAAACAAAAAGAAACCATTGCAGCCTTTCAGGCGCTGCCCAATAATGTTAAGCCGCTGTGAAGCTGGTCTTACTGTTGCTGTTGTTTGTTTGTGGATTGGTTGGTGTTTGCTGGTTCGTGTCTTAGCTAATACGTATTTTCAATGCCAGAAAATACAATTGCAGACATGTGGCCAATAGGACAATCATATTGCCAATAGCAATTGTCATATGAATGCGACGGAATGCTTTATGAATCCGCTGATAATGTGGACACTCGACCAGATCACCCTGAACAAGACTGCCAACCTCCTGTCCGCTGCCGATAGCACCCTCAATCCTGTACTTCTCGTGCATCAGTCGTAACATGGGCGGGGCCAAATATAAACGCACCACAACCTCAATGGCAGCCGTTACCGTTAATGTGCCCAGCTGTACGCCAGCCGCTGTTGTCCAACCGCTCAGAAAGTATTTAACATAGATGATTAACATTGTGATGCTTAACATTGCATTCAATGCAAAATACTTGGGGAACAAAATCTGCTGGCATTGACCGAACGTGTGACGCGGCAGCGAGAAATACAGCGAGAGACCTAAAGGGAGAGCAAAGAGAAGAGAAAACAATTAGTAAAGAGTTGACAGCGGGTTAAGCGTGATATATTTATGATAATGCCTACGATTTGTATGATTCTGATATTGACATTGACACATTGGCATGGTGATGATTGATGAACACAAAGTTGTTGCAGCGTTGTTTGCAGCAGCAGCGAAGTTGCAGCGCAGTAGCAGCAGCAGAAGCAGCAGCGGATGCAGCATTCGTGTGTTTATTTATTATTGTTTATCGATAACTTACCCGATACAAAGGTCATCCAGATTTGTGAACCAAAATGTGTGGCGAATGCGCCCAGATACGCCAGCGTTGGCAGCGTGCTGCTGCTTACGACGGCAGCGCCTGCGTCAACGTTGCGCGCCTGCGTCGTCGATGTTGTTGCTGTTGGTTGGCTGCTGTGTGTTGTCGTCGATGTTGTTGTTGTTGTTGTCGTTGTTGTGAGATCGGGTCCAACGGTCAATAAGACAAAGGACAATATGCAAATGGCGATCAAATGCGCCGGCTGCGTGGTGCGCGTCAGAATACTGTAAAATAACAGAAGGAGAATATGAATTTGAAACGCTGTTAATTTTATTTTTTTTAATTTCATATATTGTATGAATTAGATAAGCTGTTAATGTCAATGTTATGTGAAATGAAATATTTGCTTGCTATATTTGAATTTCATGTGCCAAAATGCATATTACGCGAGCACGTGCCTCTTTGTGCCCGTGATTAGATACGCTTCGAACTTTTGCACTCGCCAATAAAAATGGCACGCGGTGATGAGAGGAACGACGACGCGTCGGCAACAGCAACGTCGACGACAACAGCTACGACGACGACGACGACGACGACAGCGAGCGCTTATCTAACATCAAGTAGTTTGCACTGACGCGCGCTTCGGACTTTGCGTCTCTTTTTGTTGTTGCTGTTGCGTTTACGCATCTGCTGTCTCGACTTTTAGTTGCGTATGCTTTTTGTTTTTGCATATTCGCATAGATCTTATGTGTGTGTGTGCATTTGCATATGTATTGGTGCTGCTTTTGTCGCTTGCTAGACATTGCGGCGAATCGTAGACGTAGCAAAGTGGCGTACGTGCAAAAAAGCATGCAACCAAATATTGTACATATGTATATACATATGTACATATATACACATATGTATGTAGGTATGTACTTCTATTTTTTGTTTTTGTGTTTTTTGCCATTTGCACAACTATACGGTAAAATAATTGGATCGGCAATGGGACCTAAATGTAAATACAACAAATTTGCAAATTTAGATAATCTCAACACTTGTTGCTGTCGCTATCGTTGTCATTGTTGTTATTGCAGTCGCACAAGTTTGATCAAAGTGTGAAAGGGAATTCCAAAATCAGCTGTTCAATTAAACAGCTGCTCTTCAAACTGACTATGTCACATCATCGTCAAAATCGACGCCGACAATACAGAAAGCTGACTCAACGCTCAGAGCATTAACAGCGACGCTTCGCTTCGAAGTTCATAAAAAACTGTGACGTCGACATCGCCTCGCACTTTGCACTCTCGTCAAAAGCGTGGGCGGAAGGGAGGGGGCATAGAAACATGAGATTGTATAGATATGCGAAAGATAGGCGTAATAAACTTGTCGATAACTTTTTTTTTTTTTTTTGGGGGAGTGTTAGCTTTCGCTTTCACACTGTCTGTCTGTTTGTTTGTCTGCCTGTTTGTGTGTGCTTATGTGTGTTTGTGTGTGTGATAAGCGTTGCATGGAAGTCCCCATATCGGTGGGTCGGCTTATAACTTATCGTTGAGTCAGAGTTGCGGTCAAGGCAGCCGGCCAACGGCCTTACTACACAAAAGTTATTTATAAATTAAAATTAATACACACATGTGATAAAAATATAAAAATCTTGGCACTAATTTTGGGACACGGGCGTGAATCATTTCACCAACTTTAAGCTTACAAAACTGCGGCTTATCAGCTGCCGTTACTTAAAAGCGGTTTTCATTAAATGAGATAAAAATTTCATCAGAAATATTAATACGATTTGATTTCAAGTTGCCAACTCCCCCGCCCTCTTCTTCACCACACTGAGCTTTCTGTATTGGTTTGTGCTTTGTGTGCAAGCTTTTTGACAAAAGTTCTAGCATCGTTTACATGCCCTACGCAACTCTTCTCGCACTCACGGGAGAGTGGGAGAGGGAGCGACTCTGACAGCAGCTGTTTGCATAACGGTGCAATGGCAGGTAGCGTATAATGAACGCAAAATGAAAACGAAAACACAAATATTTGCACAGAATTTCACAGACAATAAAATTCAAAGTGCAAGCCAAGCAAAAAAAAAAGAGGCGTGTATGTGAAGAATGCATGTACGTGTTTGTATGTGTCTGTCTAGGTATAATAATCGAATGCGTCTAATCGGCTGTCGCGTGATTGACATGATGGAGCGCCGTGATAATTTCCATTGATAAGAGAATGCCCATTTGTTTTGGCACAAAAGAATATAGACATATAATCACATGATGAAATGAGAAACTACTTACATATACAGGCGACTGTTCTGCAGTTTATCGATCAGACAATGGCAGCGCTCAGCGAATTTACGCGTCATTTGTGTGCCAATTGCGAGAGCATCGTCCATCGATGGCTCCATTGAGCTCATTTTGCGTTGCTGTTGCTGTTGTTGTTCTTCTGTTAATGCAGCTGATGCTGCTGTTGCTGTCGCTGTTGTCATGTGCTCAGCATTTGCTGTCTCTTGCTCTTGTTTTTGCTGCTGCTGCATTTTACGAAAACGTCCACAGAATTTGGGAATTTGTAAAATGCTGCTGCTGTTGCTGCTGCTGCTGCTGCTGTTATTATTATTGTTGCTGTTGCTATTATTGTGTGTGGCTGCTGTTACAGCTTTTGCCTCTGTTGTTGCCATGACAGTAGTTTCGACTGCTGTTACATTCTCTGTTACTGTTACTGTCTCTGATTCGGTTTCTGTCTCTGTTGTCAGCTGCTGCTCCTGATCCTGCATTGAGCGAATTGGCTTCATGTCAAAGTCAGTGCCGCTGTCGCTGTCGCTGCTGCTGTTGTCGTTGCTGCTGCTGCTGTTGCTGCTGTCGACATCTTGTGTTTGTTGTTGCTCCTGCTGCTCCTTGCGCTGCTGTTCCTTGCGCTGCTGCTGCTCACGCTTGCGCATTGTGTATTTTACGCTTCTGACGGCTTTTTGGGGCAGACCGAAGGCCATGTACCGTTCGATCTGATCACTTTCGATGCCCGAATTATGGCACATTTTTGCATTTGTATTTGTATGGTTACAGCTTTGAACGGTTCTTCTTTGCACTTTGCTTTTTGCACTGTCTTCTTGCTCGTTTTTTTGTTTTTGCACACAGAAAAAAAATAATTACAATTTTTATCTGCGAATTCCTTCTTAGCTATTTATTTGCTTTTTCGTTGTTGTTGATGGGTTAGTTCATTAGTAGATTTTGTTTAAACCGAATTCCGTATTTTGCATTTAAAATAAAAAAAAGAATTATAGTTGATTTTAAGTGCGCGCGCGGCTTTGCAATGGTCGGAAAAAGGGTGTTCTGTTGGGCGGGGGGCTAGTGCTGTTAGCTGCGGCTGCTGCTGGTGCTGTTTGCTGCTGCGGCTGCGAAGTGAACGCGACGAGTTAATGTGTGCGATTGAATGGACAGTCGGCGACGGCGTAAGCTTTTATATAGCGACTGCGCATGTGTGTGTGAGTCTCGAGTTCTTGGACTTCGCGCGCTCTCTTCGGCTGCTTAGCCGAAGGCAGTGACGATGCTCGGGGCGAAGCGATTCAAATTGACGCTCCCACGCATCGTGCACTTGATCCACATTGCTGTTACAAGCTTTGGGCGAGAGGGGCGTGGCCAGCGGTAGACAGCTGTTAATCGTGCCAGCCCGTGATGTAAAAAATATTTTGTACTTAAACTCGATTAGTTGTTAGCATCAAGAGGCGGATATACAGATCGAAACAGAGAGAGAGTAAGGAACGGATGTGTGTGTGTGTGTGAGGAAGCGAGAAAGTAGGTGTGTGTGCAAGTTAAAGAGCGAAGTTGTGGCATCTCTTAATCTCTTAAATGGTAGACGAAGAGCAAGTAATTAATATGTAGCTCCTTGTCACGCTAAAATCGTTAGGTATGTTTTATGGCTCAACCGGCCCTGAGCCTGGCGTCGCATTCTCCGTTTTGGTAGGAGACAAGGGGGCAGGTTGCGGGGATGCGGACGTGCCATCGACTCTTCTGCCCATAGAAGACGGTAGACCGTACTCGACGTACTTTGCTATTGCTAATGTCCGACACATGTGCAAGTTTTGTGAGGAGGTGGAGGAGCTGATAAAGAGGGCGGCCGGGGGAAGGCCTTACACAATTTACAATAGAAAAGCGTCGTATAAACTGTTGTTTACACTGTTGCCAACTGTCAAAGGCGATAAGAAGAAAGACGAAAGGCGACAGCGATGGAAAAATAAAAAGAACCAAATTTGATGTGACGGTATTCCTTTGACGTCATTTGATCTTGCGGTTTGGATTGCGAAATTTGGAAGTCACCGGACTTTTGATAAACAAGTCTTGATCATGCTGATGAGTAAGTGATCTTAAGTGATATAAAAAAAATAAGCCTTTGATCATATAGAAATGTATCTCAGGTTTATCACCCGTATTTTCTCAACAACAAAAAGAAAAGCATGGGAAATGCATTCACAATACGATCACTTTCAGCTGATCATAATGAACTTCGACTGTGATTAAATATACTGCGAACTATTTTTAACAGCTGTTAAATTACATATTAATAGACAGATTAGATGATTGCTTAATGATAATTTGCAAAATGATCATTTGTTTAAGTGAACTGAACGATTCTCAAGTTCGCTAAGCGATTATGGGGAGTGTCTATATAATAAGTGTTTGTCTATTTTATGGCATTTTAATATATGTATGTATACCGTATATTCTTCAAGTGATTATTTGGCTAAGTAATTAATATAACTGATCGATAGCAGATGATGTAAAAGTTAAAAGATCAATAACTACCCGTTTGTGCAATATTTCTCAAGTGATCTTAAGTTAAAATTAACTTTAAAAGTTAAATGATCTATAACTGATCACTGGTGTATATTTGCAACTTATTGGCTTGAAGCTATGCGATCGATAACTGATCAACAGTAAAAATTGTATAAGTGTCGACAGATCGATAACTGTTCCCAAAGTTAACAAATTGATATATAATCTTGAATACCGATCGTTTGCAGTATTGGCCTACCGAAACCTGATAAAATTATCGATCGAAATCATGATATTAACTTATCGATAACTTATATTTGTTATGCTAACAACTGATCGCTGTGCTACTAATCGATAACTTATATTTAATATATTTTTGCCCTGTGATCGATTTAAAAGCAAAACCAAGACACGAGCACCAATCACTGAGCACTGATTATGAACTAATTCCCAAAAAACTACGCGTATACGATTTTTAACGTATTCTCTAGACTCGACCCCTTTCATTCATTATTTTTTAAACATTGTTGTTGAATTATATTTTATTGTTATTTTTGTTGATTGGCACACGGCAACCATGTGATCTAGCGATTATAACTGGGAACGTGCTCCACATGCCAAGGGTACAATATAAGTAAATATTTATGAGCATGGAACGCTTTCTATAGGCACAACAATAGCAACAACAACAATTCTATCAGATTTTTGCGCATCTTGTTGGTGCGGTCGATAGCCGCATTTGGTTAAGGATTGAGAGTGAGATGGAAGAGGAGATGAAAGAAAGAGACAGTGGAGATGGAGATAGACCACGATCGGAATGAATTGGTCAGTTTTGCAAAGTGCTCATTATCTAATTGTGGCAAGTTCCGTTCAAAAAAAAAATTAAATAAAAAATAGCATGAGACTTGCCGTACGTTGTGTGGCCGATCTGTCAAATCGATTAACCGATTCAACGATCCATTGATCGATCGATCGCGAACAACAACAACAACAACAACATTATCGAGTTGGACTTGTACAACGTCAGCAGCGAATTTATAGCCCCAGTCTGAGGTGTCACATTGCATACAAACGCGTCATTAGCGCACTGTTTTGGGATTCTATCTATATCTATATATATTTGTCGATTCTTGCACATTTTTGGGGGATTCGGTATTTCTTTTTTTCTTTTTTTTGCGATTCTCCTTTTGCATTTCAATAATTTCGCTTGAAATTTTCTGTTTGTCATCGTGCGACGGGAGTTTTCTGTATAGGTTTGTATTTTTTATTTTAAGGGAACAAAACTTTGGAAACTTTCCTCGAGTTGCAATCCCCTTTAAGGAGGAATACGCAATTCGCTGCTGAGCCACCTGAATCAGCGACAACTATCGCCAATTGCTCACGATTATTAAATTGAATCAAACGTTTGTGAAATGCTTTACCATACCATGGACTGACCTTTAATCAACTAATCAGTTTGTTTTTTCGCGATCTCCCTTCCCTCCCACTCTCTCTCTCTCTCTCTTTCATTTCGCATGATTGCCTCGCAAATTGATTGTTAAAAAAAATATGGGGGGAAGGTCAAGGAAACATCATAGTCATAATTCGCGATGGACGAGTGCCGAATTGCACGTATGTAAAATTAAAGAAATGGATCGTTAGATATGCTCGTTTCAAGGTCATATTTGAGTTTGATATCATAGAGAATGTACATAGAGGAAATCAAAGTAGCTGAAAGTCATATTTAACTTTAATCATATTTATCTGAGCATATTTTGAATTATATTTCCTCAAATGAGCGTCTTTTGATCTTATTCTTAATTTCAAGCCCAAGATTTCAGCTTTCTTTTACATTTTCAAATATCTAGGTAACTTTCAGTGTAATATGTTCTTCTTCCCTTATGATCTTTGAATAACTCAGTGCACGATCATTTCTTTAGTGATCCTTTTTAAATCTGACCAAATTATATAAAATTTATTATCATATCTTGATCTGAGCTGACCGATAATTGAGGCTTATCGATCAATAAATGCTATTAACATGATATTGAGCTAGCAATTATAATCAAATTTTTCATCAGATTTCAATGTCCATAAATGGTAAGGTCCACACTTTATCGATAGTTATCGCGTTCAATGTCTAAATCCTTTTGCGATTATGTGGCAGACGATCGGTGACTCAGTTTCTAGGGGATCTTTGAGTCAGTCACACTTTCTACGTAATTTCTAATCATTTCTACTTATCGATATCAATGTCTTTCCGAAATAATACAAACTCAATTTCAATATCAACACTAATATTAATTTCCATTATAAGCATGCGATTGCGATATTTTTAATCGATTTGCCAAGTATGGTTAAGCCGAAATCAAAAACTGAGAATCGACATTTAATTTTTCCAGTTAATAAATAAATAAAATTTCAAATCTTTCACAATTTGATTTCCTCATCCAATTTAACTTGATCTCTTGATTTCATTTCCTCATCTTCTTCAATGTGAAGAAATTTCTATTAGTCAGTTTGGTTTTGTCTGTTTTCCATTTCGTTTTTGGATTGTTCATCGGCATTTCTTTTTGTGCGATCATCCATTTGGCATACGTGGATGAGATCAAGTCGGGTTCTGCAAAAATTCCAATTCCCCATTGATGAAGTTACCTCAAATGCGGACGTGCCGCGACTTGGCGTCACAAATTTTGTCAGTTGCGTAGGACAGTCGAGCATATGCCCTACACTGCGGGTATATTGGTTTTCTTATGAAGTTTGAAACACAGTTAAGGAAAAATGTAACATTTCGTTGAGTATTAATAAGGGAATTTTATTTATTTTTGTGATTCATATTCGATTTATCGATAACATATAAATCGGAATAAGATCACTTAAACTTATTTGTAATTTCTTACTATAAAAAAAATGTAAAAATACAGTCGAACTTCCCTAACTCGAATCACCATTATCCAGGAAAAAAGTTCGAGTTAGGGAGACTTCGAGTTAGGGAATTTTTTTTTTTTAGTATATTAAAAGAAACTGCAAATGCATTCAATCATAAATACATTCCAAATTTCAAATTTTTCTTGTCATTTTCACCAAAAAGGATTCCAGTTTGATCAAGACCTGTCGATACTCTCAAAATTTAGTTTCTTCGCTCTTTTGCTGTATCCAGAAGAAGTTCCCGATTCAAATGTCATCATAGATGTCAAAAATGTTTTTGCTGACATACCACATTTTTAAGCAACTTTAATTATTTGGTCTACTTTCAAATTCCTTAACTACTAATAAGTTTAAATATTTCCTTAAACATTTTTAAACATTTTAGCACACTGATGCGCTGACAAAGAAGTACATTTCGAACATCTTTCCTATAGCAATTTCACAAGCCTTAATAATTGTTGATGCAATATTCTACCATATTGCATCTCCATATGTTAATGTACATCAATATTACATATCCAAACGAGTCGGTAACAAAAGCATAAAACAGAAACGAAAAAAAAATTCAAACTTTATTGGAGATTTTCCCGAAAAATTCGACTTACAGAAGCACGGGCCAAAATTTTTGTTCGAGTTACGGAGGAATTCGACTTATAGAAGTTCGAGTTAGGGAAGGCGATTTGTATGAAATTTGCTCAGTAAACGCTATTGCCACTCGATTTTGTTCGAGTTAGAGAAAATTCGAGTTAGGGAAGTTCGAGTTAGGGAAGTTCGACTGTATGTAATTTTGTATATCACCGCGGACGGCAGTCCGCGCTAGTGACGAAAGCAGCACGAAGGGTGCGAAGGCGACTAGCGTGTGCTCCGCAGGAAGAATGGAAAATTTGCTATGACTGTCCGATCAGG
>JBAMBK010001979.1:0-100000 GCA_037043435.1 Drosophila suboccidentalis
ACACTAATACACTAATAGTATCTGGATTTCTTCTTGTGTGAAGCGGTAACACCACAGCACAACATAAATGAATATATGAAAATAATAATTTAAATTGTAATTAAACCAACTTCTTGATAGAGCTCGTAAACCATGTTGAAAGCACTTTGACTGACCAACTGAAACTGAGCAGCTGAGAATGTGCTAATAGGAATAGTTTTGTACGTCACACGCTGAATGTTTGCCAAATTGTCTGACGTTAACCCGCCACGGCACAAATTGCATTTCACGAAAATTGCGGATCGCGGATTCATCGCGGATTAATCGCGGATTCCAGGATGCGAAGGGTGTTACTTCAAGTTCCAAATAAACTGATCTGTGCAAGAAACCATTTAGCTAAACTTTTTCGACAAATTAATGGTCTTGCAAAAAATGTAAGTATGATTATATGATTTGATTTTAAAAGCTTTCTTATTTATATAAATATATATGTTAATGCCAAAATATCGGACTTTTTACCATAGTGCACTGTTAAGAAATGAAAACGCGTATAACAGCTTAACAGTGGCACTCTTCTCTGTTAATATGCAAGCTTGAGAGCGACTGGAACTTTTTCTACGCGCTAAAATTTGAAATGGAAAAACGTGAAATTTTCAAAAATTAATTTAAAAAAATTGAGAAACAATTTCAAAAAAACAAAAAAATGCAAAATTAGGTAAAATAATTAACTTTATTTAGAAATTGGTTTTGGTGGCAAAATTGAGAAAAAACCAAAAAAAAATTGAGAAATAACAGGAAATTTGAGAAACAACAAAAAAAATCGAGAAAAATTCAACAAAATCTCTGATATTTTTTTTCAAATTTCTAGCTCAAAGAACGAAAAAGTTGACTTTTTCGGCCAAAAAAATTTCAGAAAAGTTTATTCCGTTTTTGCACAGCTGGATCAGGCGCGCAGAAAAACGCTAACATTAGCAAGTAGATGGACACAGAAAACGTTTTGCTTTAAGCAAAAGCGATAGAGGGCGCTTTGCAGCACACTGCTAGCTATTTGGTGCAGTGTTGCCAATTTAGCATATTTCAGGCTAGATCTACCATTTTTGAAAATGAAAAAGCTTATAAAATTTGCAAATAGCTTATAGCCTGAAATCTAGCATATTTTAAAATTCATATAGCATATTCTAGCAATAAATGTTTTCGTGACATCAACGAAATATTTCATAGCTTTAAAATATTTCATGGCATAAAAATATCGGATCTTGTTCTTTGTTACGTTAACTTTATTCTTATGATCACAAATTCACGATCATGAGAATAAAGTTCAAGTAACAAAGAACAAATCAACAATAGCAGCAAAAGTATTTGATATAAGGCAGCATTCGGCGTCCAAAAAACATTTATCATCAATGGGCTCAATCACAAAAATAATGTTAGTCTTAATAAAAAAAAAACAAATTCATATGAATGAGGAAGGAAATAATGATATGATATCGATGATATGATATGTTAACTAATTTAACTTCAAGAAAAACCTAATGATATTGTATTATATGTTTTCTTGCATTTTCTTTGCAATTTTGTTTTTAGCTTATTTTAGCTTATTTTTACTCAAAATCTAGCTTATGCAAACGCTTAACTCCTGGCAACACTGTGCATCACAAAGGCCGACAGCAGCACTCACACACACACACAGGCACTCGCTAGCAAACACAGTTCTCATATAACGTAATAAAAGCACGTGTTGGCTTTGATTTTTTTGCTTGCTACACTGCTTGTTGTTGTTGTTGACTTTGCTTTGGCTTTTCTTCTTCTTTCGCTTGTACATTTTGTATTCATGACGTGATTTAAGCATGTGTGTGTGTGTGTGCACAACAATTGCTCTGTCTTGTGTTTTGTGTATTTATTCGTTTGATTTTTGTTATTGTTTGACTTTTTGGCTTTTGCTTTTGTGCTTTTGAATTGACTTTGTTTAATTATTGAAACGAATTTCGTGTGCGTGGGCAAAGTGAAGTTGCAGCTTTAAGGCGTGGGCATTATTTTAGTACATGATTAAGGAAGTGCTGCATTAGGTGGTTTAGTCACTTACAGTGATAAGTTCGAGAGTTCAGAGTTGCTTAATGCAGTTGGAATGTTTGTTTAGTCGTTGATTACACTATGAATAAGTGAGAAGATTATTTTATTTATTTAATTTATTTTATGTATTTAATTTCCGACTCTTACTGCAAATACCATAAATTGTATGCTATTTGATCCAATTCTTGTTTATATTTATATCTATCTCAAGTAGTGGAAAGATTCTCGTATTTCGCACTGAAACCGGTTCCAGTTTGTATCTTTTTGTCGAGTGTCCAAGGTGCAGCATTGACTGTTTTTTCTCACGCAAATCAACAGGTAGCGTATGACATTAGCATACAACAACATCATAGTGTAGTTTACTTGCCACCCACTTGAGTAGACAAATCTACGGCGTAACCCCAAAAACTAAATATTGAACTTCCTCCGTGGACTTCAAACAACACAAGAAATAATAAAAAAAAGACAGAGAATTATAAAAAAAGTGTGTGGGCTTGTGGCGCAACAAGCAGCAGCCGCAGTCGCAGCCGCACAACCGGCTTCCCTATGGGCTCCCCTTCCCCACACTTCCCCCGCCCCCTGCCCTCTGGTCATAGTACTCTACACAGAGTATGCCAAACCTGCTGCCGCTGCACAGAAATCAAAAGTGAACATCGCATCGCTTGCATTTTGCCATCGTTGTCGTTGTCTCTTGTAGCCCCCATCTCCTGCCCTCGCACCACCCCCGCACCCCCACCACCTCACACTCGCAGTTGGCTATTGTCGTTTTTGGCGTTCGGCAGCTGTTAACGAAGTAGCGGTCGTTGCTCGTTCGCACATTCGTTCTTGTTATTTTGGCTCGTTTGTTGCTTGCTGCTCGGTTCTAGTTGGTTAGGCACTTCGTGTGGCGCTCATTCGGCTCGACACAACATCGGTAAAGAGCTTCGGCTCAGCCCCACACCAAAGAGCAATCGTCGCGACAGTCAGTCGCAGGCAGAGGCCAGCAGTCAAAACAACGAGCAGCGAGAGAGCAACGCGCACATTTTTTTCGAGCTTTTTTCGCACAGTTCGAAAATTCGACTTACATTTTACATGGCAATTCGACAAGCATAACAACAATATCGAAAACAATAACAAATGTGTGTGTGTGCGTTTTTGTTTGTTTCTAAATAGACGCAGAGATCATTAGACAACGCGGCCCCGTCTCCGGCTAAAATAGAAGCATTGATAACGTGTCTATGCACATGTGAGAGAGAGAGAGAGAGAGACTGTGTGTGTGTGTATTGGAATGCATTTGATTAGATTTGTTTGGCTTTGTTGTTAAACAAATGCCTGATTTGTGACTGTTTCCCTCTTGTACAATTTGTGTGTTTCGGTTTCTGTTTCTGTTTCGATCTCGCGGTTTCGACAAACAAAAGCTAAAGAGACGCGAGAACCGGTTAATTTTTTGCAGAGCTTGCAAAAAAAACAACTACAAACGGTTTTTTGTTTTATTTTTCGTATGTGTGCACACTGCAAATGCAAAAGCAACAACAACAATAAAACAAAATCGCCGGAAACGAATGAAACTCACATACGAAGAAAATTAGTTGCCATTCATAATGCCATATGAATACATTCACGAAATTATTCATAAATCGCAGCAAATTAAGCAAGTATTTAACGAAAATTAATATATACAAATTCTGCTGATTAAGTGCTAAAAATGAAATCAAATTGTGTCACATTTACCGAAATTCATAAATAAATAAATCAACAAAAAAAAATCTGTTAAATATGCAAAATAATTTTGTAATTTGAGTGAAGTGCAATTAATACAAATACAAATACAAATAATTCGTGCAACGTCGTAGAAACCGATTGAAATTGTGAATTATTTAAAAAGCAATTGAATGCAGTACAGTGAAGCGTGCCTAGTGTGAAATGTTAAATCTATCAATGGAAATACCGTCGACGTCAAATGGTTAGAAGTTATTCCCTGAAAAACCATTCATCTTTTGTGAAGAATGTTGATTATTGAGAATTATTAGAAATGAGTTTAATATAGAAAATAAATATATATTTAAAACATATTTATTTATGGTGAATATAAGAGAGGTTAATTTGAGTTCTTGACTTACAGTTAAAATTTATTCTATTTATTTAGAAACAAGAAAATGTTAAGCTTAGATTTCATAAAAAATGCTGATTAAAATAAAGCTTAATAAAATGTATTTTTAAAATAAGAAATTTCCGAGCTGAGAATATTAAAAATGGGAATTATTTTGAAAAGAATTTTAAAATTTTAATAAATTTGGGTGACACAAATAAATAAAATTCCCATTATAACGATATTTACATCAATTTAAAATGAATTAATTTAATAGTCTCAATTTCCTTTACATTTATCTTTTAAGCATCTTTTAAGTAATTCTCTAAAACAACTTTCATTCTCAACAGCTTAAAAAAAGTGTGAAAAACAAGAAAAGCAATTTGTACTCATCATATTTGACACTAATAACAAAGAAAAGTAAAAGTTATAAATAAAACACACAATAGAAATACGGAAAAGAGCTTAAAGCAGAAAAAGCAATAATTGAAGCAGCTTAGAGAAGTATAAAAAATAAAACAATGTGGCGTACAGAGCTGAAAGGAAAAGCCAAAGAAATGGCAACAACAGTGTTAAGCAATTAAAACAGAACGTTGCAACATCAACATCAACAACAACAACAACAACAAGGAAAATAAACAATTAAATTGTTAAACAAAAGTGCATGAAATACAAGTTAAAGTAGATAAAGAAAAGAAAATGTCAGGCTTACAGTCAAAGGATACCGCGTTAAAGACTAAAGAAAAGGCAACAAATGAAACGGCAACAACAACAACAACTGTAACAATAGCAAAGAAAACTTTAACCTCGAGTGAGGCTTTGTCATTGTTTGATCAGCTGAAAAACGGCGTCAATTTAAACAGTTTGACAGAAGCAACAACTGCAGCAACAACAACAACTGCAACTTCAACAACGACAACAACAACTGCAACAACTGCAACGACAACAACAGCTACAGTGACTGCCAATTCCGTTGCAACTTTAGCACCACCCGCCGCACCGCCAAATATTGACTTAAAGCCACCGTTGCAGCCACCCAAAGCAACAACAACAACAACAACTTTAGCACGTCCCTTTAGCACGCCCACTTTGTTGCCGCCCACAAGCAGCGTTGGCATCGTCTTGGGCACAAAACGGGGCAGGGGGGAGACAACAACAACGACAACAACAACAACTGTCGCATTGTCGCCATCGGCAACGGCAGCTGCCAAATTGGATATCAACGCATTGCGATCTCAGCTCTATCAAAGCGCCAGAAAGACTGCAACAACAACAACAACTAAAATAGCAACAAGAACAACAACAACAACATCAACAACATCCAAAACAACAACGCGTGGAGATCGAGTGCGAGCTGGGAATGGGAATAACACAAAGAAACGTTGCCTGGATCGCTGCGATTCATCAGAGTCATCAGACAGGTGAGCAATTAGCCAAATTTGCAGGTGGAAACACTCACTAACAATCAATCAAATACTTTGTTAGTCAAATCTCTGCATGAAATTTAGGGCATTTCAATAAATTAAATGTTGTGCCGATGATGAATGAGAAAAAAAGAATTAAGAAATATTTATTAAAATTGGAAATATTTAAAATTACATCTTGAGAGTTTATAATAATTGCATAATATAAATTGTTGAAGCAATATGTAGGAGTGAAATTATTGAAATTATTAATTAGTAAAGATTATAAATAACCAGCAACATATTACTGTTTTAATATTATAAAAATTACAATGAAGATTGTGAGAAAAAATTCAAGTAGAAATATTAAAAATTACTTTTTGAGAGTTTATAATAAATATATGTTTGTATATATACTGGGTTGCCACAGAAATCGCTTTCGCTTGAATTTCACTGGAATTTGTATGCAATTTAAGTGAAATTCAAGCGAAAGCGATTTCTGTGGCATCCCCGATAATCTAAGAACTTCTTATAGATACAAATGTAAGCATATTTTTTAAAGATACTATTCGTCTAGATGCAAAAAAGCTAAGCTAAAAACAGAAATTATACAAAATTGTAGCCTATGAGTTGCGTTTGCCAAAAGTGTGCTAAAAACAGAAATACTAAATATATACATATAACGTATAAGATACTTTGCCAAATTGCACTATCCATAAGATACTTGAGCAACGAGTTGTGAGGCAAATATTCAAGTACGAGTACAATATGCAATAAAAGTGCGCCATTAAATAATTTGGATAATTTATCTGACAGATAATTGTGCCAAAGTGCGCTAAAATGGTGATTAAATAAATGTATCTGTAAGCTACCTAGAGAATACGATAAGTTTACACGGCACGGCACGCGGCAATGTGATTTGCCTCGTCAGCTGTGAATTTATGACTTACAGATACGTTTTGTTGTGTTGTAGCTACAGATACTCGCACAATGCCAACTAATTTCCGCTCATTAAAAATGCGCAACGTCGCAACGGCGCATGCAAGTGCATTTGTATCTTAAAGATACGCAAAACATGCGTTCATTTATCAACATTCGCTGAGAAGCGAAACGATTCTGAATTTATGGCGAGTGGGCGAGACAAGCTTCCTCAGATACACTACACACACACACACAACCAGACACATACTCGACAGATGTAGAAATGTATCTGTATCTTGTGCGGTTGCAACTTAACCATTTGCTTCGTTTCATTTTTTTTTGGGCTGCAACATAAGCACAAGTTTTTTAACATTTGTTGCTCTCTTTGCATTCTAATTAATAGATTGTTGTTGTTGTCTTATTTTTGTTGTTGTTGCATGCAAATCATGCATAAATTTACAAGTCGTCGTCGTTGTTGTCGTCACCACCATCGATAAGGTTCTGTCTGTATTCGGATCTGTTCGGATTCGGTTTCGGTTCCACACGCAACGCACGCATATCAAATGCCATCTATCTTACTATGAAGTATTGTATCTCTTAGTATGTTTTACTGCCTCCTCCTCTCTTCTCCCTCTCTCTCTCTCTTTCTGTGTGTCACTTCGGCTTTACTCGGCTGCGTTCGTCAGTTGTCGTCGCTTCGCTCGTTCCTCGTTCTCTGTCGGAAATAATTTCAACTTTTGGTCGTTGAACTCTTTTTGATTTATTTTTTTTCTTTCTGTATTTTTTGTTTTTTTTTTACGTCGGTCACAAAACACGAAAACATTTTTTCTTCTTGTTTTTTTGTGTGTTTCAATCTCTGCAATGCATTAAATTTTATTGCGCATCTTTAGGCAGCCAAATTGTTGCTTTTATGTTCCTTTTTTAACATTGCATTTTTCGCCGTGATTTTTTTATGTTGAATAATTAGTTATTAAAATGTTAGAAACATGTTTTCTAGCTTTATCAATTTTTAAGCTTTATTATAATAATAATATGCGCTTAAATAATTTTGTGTTTTATTATCTTGTACAAATAACAGGTACATATATCAAATTACTGGGGGAATTTTGTATTTGAAATGTTTAAATTGTATATTAGCTATTTATTTATAAACAAGATGCATTTATTTTAAATAGAAAAGCTGAAAGTAACTTTTTAAAATATGCTAAAACTTAAGTTCTTTTTAACCTTTTAAAGAATTTTTTTTTAAAGAGACAATTTACATTGGGATACTTTTGGAATAACTTGTATCTGATCAAAACTGTTGAATAAAAAAAAATAATAGTAAATAAAAACAATTTATGCTTAAGTTAAGAATCATATGTTAATGATAATTATAATAAAAATATCTAAGTTAAATAAGTGCATATAGAATACATTTAAAGAAAGTTTAGCTTGTATAGTGTTTCAGATTTCTTAAAAAAATCTTAATTCATTTTAAAGATATTTTAAATTAACTTAACTTAAGATAAAGTACTTTAAACTATACATTTTTGTTGTGTATATTTTTAAATGCATCTTTAACATTATTTGACTTTATCTTTAAGCTTTGCTTTAAAAGAAAAAGATTTATTTGATTGATATGACTACAAAATTGCGTAACATCTTAAATGCTTAAAGAAACCCTGATGACAAACATGTTGTGTGTTGTGTCTTCAACTCAACTTCAACTTTAACACTTGTGACCTCAATTGTTGGTTGTTGGTTTCGTGGCCTTCGCACGTTGCACTTGCCAAGAACTTCACTCTGGCACATACTTGAAGTCATTAAAATTTAATTTTTCTTATAATAAACTTTAAAACATAAAAAAGAAACAACAAAATGCAATTTAGGCAAATCTTAGATACAAGACGTAAGAATTGTCAGTCAAACAAACATTTAACTTTAATTATCGCTCATAAACATAACAACAACAACAACAACAAGTCAACTGCAGTTTTGTATGTAGTCATCAATTTTTTTAATTTTTTTTTGCCTCGGGTTTTGTTGTTGTTTGTTTTCCATACGCTGCGATAATCAACGGCAACGCTTTGTACAGGTTTTTCCACATTTTCCACGGGGCCACAAGAGACCTCAGAGTTTTCGACCCGACCCCCACTTACCAACAATCCAATACCAATACCAATACCAATACCAAGTTTAACCCACTGCTCCAATGGCGCGAGCGCCTTTTGCAGTTTTCCTCAGTTGTATCTAAACTTTGCTGTTGTTGTTGTTGTCGTAGTTGTTGCTGTTTGTTGTCGTTGTTGTAGTTTGTTACTTTTTTTTTTTTTGTATTTTGCACAGTCATGCCAGCACGCCTCAATTGTCGACACACACAGCTGCAGACACAGATGCAGTTGCAGATACAGATACAAGTGCAGATGCAGATACAGATACATCCACACACACACACATACACATACAATACGATATTGTGTAATCGCCCACGTTGATTTATCTCGTTTAAGTGACTCCAAAACGACGCGACGATGACGTTGAAAGTGTAATGTAATAACTCGCAATTGCAATTGCAATTGCAATTCCAATTGCTTGTTATATGCAATACCCTGTAATGCAGAGGCACTTGTAACGGTAACAGCTTATAGCGAAAGTTGGCTATACAACTTTAAAATGCATTAATTCGTCAGAATAGCGTATACTCCGTAATTAGAGAAAGATAAAGGAATACAATTTTTGAAACTTTCTCTTGTATATTTTTAATTTAGTTATATTTACTAAGAGTTCTTAGTACATGTTAAAATTAGAAATAGGTACATGGCATTTAATTATTTTTAAAAATAAACAAGAAATAATTGAAAAAGACAAGAGGAAAAATATTTAACAACTTTTTTTAAATTGAAAAAAAAATCCATGGTGCTTAACTATTTTTAAAAATAATTACTTGATTACCTGTGTGTTATAAATCAACAGTGCAAGCAAATTCTAATTGGAACCTTTTTGTGTTTATGTGTTTATTAAGAGCAAAAGATATGCAGGGTATCTCAGAGTTGACCACAGTACATTTTATTCTACTTATTCCCTTTGCTTGCAGATTCTTACTTTATCTTACGTAAAATCATCTTTTTTCTGCTCTTACCACTTCCAGGGTACCTTTTAGTCGTTCATGCTGCACTTTTAGTAGTTGTAGTTGTAGTTTTAGTTACTGTTTAGCTTGTTGTTGTTGTTGTTTAGCTTCTGCTGCAGCATCAGCTACTCGTGTCGTATATTTAGTCGTGCCGCATTTTGCAGCCTCTTGATGTTATTTGCAATTTTTTGGCATTGCATTTGGCATTGTTTTCATAGCAGTTGCATTGTTTGGCATATCCCCAACTTGGCTACAACTAGTTGTTGTTGTTTTTTTTATTTGTGATTTTAGTATTTTTTGTACTTTTTGCCAGCATCTGCAGCTGCAAAAAGTTGTCAACTTTAAGTTCAAAGTAAAGTTTGATAAAGCCTTAGTTTAAAGATTTTGTGGTCATGATCATAAGTCAGGGGAAGTTAGACAGTTTTATAATAAAAATAAAAGGCAAAGATATTCAAAATTAATGAATAAAATCTGAAAATAAAATAATATAACTATAACTATATACAATATACTAATGTATGGGAATAAGGACAAATATACATAATAACAGAATTTGTTTTCTTTTTTGTTTTAAAAAATACCTACTTCATAAGTATGATGTTAAAGCAGTTGATTTAATATTTTGTATTTCTAATGCTGTTTTTAGAATATAATCAATTTCTTAATATCCAAAATAGTTTGCTGAAACTTTGTCAGTTAATAAGCTGCCTAGTTAAAAACTTAGACAACTTTAAACTCTGTTCTCCACTTATTGTTTTCTCTCACTCTTTCCCTGCTACATCTCTCTCACTCTTGCTCTGTGCTCTACTTACACACACTCTCGTATTAAGCAGCTGATTGCCCTGTGGGCAACTTTAAGCTGAGTGCATTAATGCCACGCCCACAGGCGCTGTGCTGAAAGCGATTACACTCGATTACCAAAATGAATATGTTGAGTGGCCAACTAATTTGCAGCAGACACTAGAACAACAACAACAACAACAACTAGAACAGCTACAACAACAACTGCCAGCTAAGTAGCCAAAATGCAAACGCCTCGGAAAAGCCAGGCACAAGTTTTGTGCTCCTTCTTTTTTAGCCCCTCATCTCACGCTCGGCACTTGCAACATGCCAACGCGTTGCCAAACTGCCTGCCTGCCTGCCTGCCACGCCCTCACCGCCACCACCGCCCGCACAGTAGACCACATGCCGTTGCCACAGCCGACAAACTTGGCTACATTGAAACACATTTTTGAATACCCTATTGCAGTGTATTTAAAATGTTTAAAACACCTTTAGCCGCGTATTTTGAAAGATAAGTTTTATGAGTATATGTTTTATAAATTTTTGTGTTTTTATTTTTATTACATCTTTAAAAAAATTAATCAATAAGATTTTAAATTTATTATCGTTCGTCACAAAACTGAATATCAGAATTTTTGGAGCATAGAAATTGTTTTGTCACTAGATTTTTAGCTCGTAAAGCGGTTTTTAAGTTGCATTAAAGTTTTTTTTCTGCTGCTGAAACTATCCCAAGTGTATTCCATATAATTAAATTAATAACATAAGTTAGAGCATTAAAATATCGTCATTAAGAATTGGAATATTCATTTTGTTCTCATTCTCATTTTCGTCTGCTTTTCTTTTTCATTGTAAATTTTTTTTATGGTCTACAGTTGTTGTTGTTGTGACTGCAGTTGTTTTTTTTTTGTTGTTGCCTCGTTCTGTTGCAACTCCGCCTTTTGGGCTGTTGTTGTTGCCTGCCTCCTGCTGTCAGCCCTTTTGCATTGGCTTTGGTTTTAGTTTGAGTTTGAGTTTGAGTTTGTGTTTTTTTCCACTTGTTTCAACTGCCTGGCATTCTTTGTCTGTTTTATGTTCAGATATAAATATACTTTTAGTATTACTATTATTATTATTATTATTATTAACAACAACAAAATATCCAGCTGTGTGTGTGTATCTGTGTGAAAAGCAGTTTAAACACGAAATTAGAGCCTCTTCTCTTCTCGCAAACTGCAACTCATCTCAATGTGTTTCCTCTGTGCCCCTGTGCCCCTGTTCCCCTCTCTCCCCCTTCTCTGCTGCTCTTTAGGCCCTCGAGCAGCACATTAAGTCGTAATAAATGCTGCTTTGCCTCTGTTTTGTACATTGACCTCAAAAACACAAACCGAGCACAGAGTCTCCTCTTTTCTCTTCTCTCTCCTGTTGCATGCCACGCCTCTTGTTATACCGTTGCCCTGTTGTTGTTGTTGTTGCTGCTGTTGTTGCTGCTTTTCGTGCACATTTTACTAAATAGCTTCTATTTACGTTCCATGGAAAATGCATTCGCAATTGTAAAGTGCAGAAATTTTGTTTTTGTTTTTGTTTTCTTACATTGTCTCTTCTCTGGCTGCAACAGAGTGCAAACAATGCTCTGTGGCATGAACAGGGAATGGCAAAGGGGGGCGGGGGGATCACTATAATGGGTGGGGAGGGGGGCGTTTTTTTGGCTAGAGGGAAAAACGTGCGCGACTTTTGGGGCCATAAATCAAAGAAGCAGCCAAACACTCGCAGCACAACTTGCAACACTGCGCGCCGTGCCACAGATTTATGCAAAAGTTTCTTCTCATCTTCATTTTTTGAAATTTATTTATGTTATTTGTTTTTTGGCGAATTTGATTTCGAGTGGAACATGCCAGCTATTTATTCAGTCAAAGTCTGTAGAAGCTGAATTCCACGAAAAGTGCTAAAGAAACAAGCAGAAAACACGTGTTCAAACTTATTTAAAGTTATAATAAGTAGAACTTAAATAGAGCGATAATTTTAAGCTACTTTTAGATTGAAACAAGAGTTTAAATTGCTTGTAAATCACTTTTGCTTTGAGAAATGTTTGTTAAATAGCCTAGAGAGAATAATTTCATTATCACTCAATGGTTCTTTATTCCTTTTTTTTGTATCTCTTTTAAATGCTTCAAGTGAACTGAATCTGAGTAAATGCTGCCTGGATACCTGGGCAACGTTAAATCTCTCTGTGGCGCAGTTTGTTGGCCAATTGGTTTTAATATAATCTAATTAGAGCCACAAACGCGCCTCAAAGTGTTGCACAAATGACATCAAATGAAAAAAACCTCACATGCTAAATGACATTCAGTTCAAAATGAACATGAACAGGGGAATGTGAAATGGTTGAAAGCCATTTTTTTTATACTTTATGCGAATATGTCCAAAGAATGTGTAAAGAATTTAAATTGAATTCCAGAAAGCTAAAGAGAAATGTAGAGCAAATGAAATGAACAAAGGGAAAGTGGAAATAAAAATGGTGTATGGGAAAAAAATGGATTTGAGGATATGAAAAAAGTTGAAATTAAACACGCATAAGGAAAAATTGAAGTATAAGAAGAATAGACAGATTGTCTTTTTGACTTATGGTTTAAGGATAAAAATGTGTATATCCTTACCTATATTTATATTTTGATACATTAACCATTACCTACTATTATAATAATTTTTAATCTCTTTTTTATAATTTTATTTTACTCCTATTTAGGGGTATATATCAAGTCCACATACTGTCACTGATTATAACTGTGATTTAAGCTCTTGATTTCTGGCAATTTGCCAATATTTAGACGCATAATTTATGCACCGTTGCGATTTATGCAAATTGCAAATTGGCCAACCAAATGCTCATCAAAAAGTGCCTGGTCAAAAACCTAATGGCATTCTAATGTTGCCCACCAAAATCAAAATCGTATTAGCCAACTTATGTTTGTAGTATGCATGTGTCATTCTCTCTCTGTCTCTGTCTCTCTTCCCCAACTCATGTTTTGCTTTTAGCTTTGCCACATGGAAACAACAACAACAACAGCAACAACAAAGCCAACATCAACAGCAAATGCTGGAAATTTTCATTAATTATAACGTCAGTTCGCGAGCCTCGCATTGCATTTTCGCCAGGCAGACAGTTGTCCCCTTCCGCTTCCTCTCTCCTCTCTCCTCTCGCCGCTCGGTCATGTTGTGCAGCTGAAACAACAACATGGCATTTGCCCATGCAGCGGTAAAGCCAACAATCCCCCCCTTAGGGGGCCAACAGGCCACGGGCCACGGGCAACAACGAGTATGTGGCCAGACATCCAGACATGCGTCCCGAACAACTGACGGCCGCTGCCTGCCAGGCTCTCATTTTTTATACCCCTTAAACCATAAAATAAAATTAAAGGGCCTGATCAGTGATCACAAAAACAATTAAAATCAATGGAAAAAAAATTAAGAACAATTTTTATTTTAAATTTTTTATAAACATATTTTAAATTCATTGTTTTCTTTATAGTTAATATCTATTAGTACTTGAAGTAGTGTATTTAAAGTGTATTTTACTTTTTTTATTTCAATATTCAAATTTGCTATTTTTTTAAATTTTTTAATTTAATTGTTTATTCGTTTAATGGCCTCAAATTTTATTATGAAAGTTTGAAAATATATATTTTTTTATAAAGTTAATAATAGACTTATTCTATGATTTTTGATAAGTAAAGTATTATTATTGATTAATATTATTTGAATAAGCTCAAAAGATTTGTACTTTTCTTAAATTTTTGGTTTTTATTTTAAAAAATATATATGTATGTATTTTAAAGTATATTTGTAATGGGCCAAGATATTTTATATATTATTATTACAAACATTTTTAAGCTCTGATTAAATGATAGTCTTAATTATTTTATTTTATTAAAATTTAAAATTTTGTTTTTTTTGACGTCTACTTTAAATACTTGTATATATATTTTTTAAATTATTTACTATGCGCTTGTACTTATTTTTCCTGAGTTATTCAATTTACTATGCTACGGATACATCACGTTTTTTAAACAGTTTACAGCGTGTATATTAGTCTATCAGACACGGTTAGTGCACTTTTTACTTGCTGTGCTTTTTTTGTGCGCCAGCGAAAATTAGTCATTAACTTTTTAAGCATCGACTGGACAAACATGGCGTATGAGTGATGTGCATGACGGTCGCACTCTGTGGCCCCTCCGCCCTTCCCTCACCCAGTCTGTCACCATATGTGTGTGTGTGAGTGTGTGTATGTGCAGTAGCGATAAGCCCGACAGACAGACAGCCGAACTCGAGCTCGAATGTCGCGGGCATGTGGCAATTATGTTTTGCCGCTATGTCAAGTGGATCTGAAGTTGCAACCGATTTGCTGCTGCTGTTGGTTGCAGTTGCAGTTGCAATTGCAATTGCACTGGCAATTGCAGTGCGTTAGACATTGACGTTGTGGCCCGGGGGCCATCATTAAGTTTATTACATGTAAATGAGCCTCACTTGCAGGTGGACCTTACACTCTGAAGCTAAACTGGAATTGCTGAAAAGTTGCAACATTGTTGAATGGTAAAAAATCAAGTTGAGAATTTGTATATAAAGCGATAATATAAATGTGGCTATCTATTACCATTTGACCATTAAGATGGTAATTTTCTTGATAATTACAGTAAAAACGCTAGTTTTTGAAATAATACTTAAAAATAAGCTATATCGTTAGTTGAACATTTTTTAGAAAATACTACAATACATTATAAAGAAATTGATTGATTTTCTAATTCAAATCTTTACTTAATCGATTACTTTGTAATCTCTTTAGTTAACAAAAAGTGTGCATCTTTTGTAGGCTAAAATAAAGCACTTTCTTGCTCTTCCTTTCCTTCAGATATTACACAATATCAACTGCTAACCCAGTTATAATAAACTCATGTAGTTTCATCGTTTATCGCTTCCCATCGTCATCATGTTTGTTAACCTACAATTTGTGCTGCTTTTCTACTTTTGTCTTTTTATTTCCGTTTACTCCAGAGATTTTTTTTGTCTTCATTTCTAATTCTATTTCAACTCTCGAAGTTGTTGTTAGCCAATATGTTTTAACCGTTTTGCAAAAGGCAACTTGACATTGACCTTGACTCTCTGTCTCTCTCTCTCTCTCTCTTCTCTCTGTGCGTTCTACTTTATCGCTCAACCGAGACACACACACCAAAATACTCAAGCTGCTTAGCTTTTGGAATCAAAAGTGTAACTGAAAAGCCAAATCGAATTGCAAAAAGCAAAAGTCCAAAAGAAAAAGTACAAATCACACAGTTAATTTGTCTAAAATAGAAATGAAAACAGAAAATGAACTGCAAATACCCTACAGATTATACAATATTTAAAAATGTTTATACAATTAAAAGGAGTTGTAAATTAATGAATTTAATAAAATTTATAATTGAAATTTGAAAGAATAGTCTATAAAAAGCTTTGTGCTTATGATAACCATTCACAAAAGCGCTGAAAAAGCAGCGATTGAGCAGGAGAAAAGGCATCAAATAGAGCATATAATGAAGACAATAAACAATTGAGTTAAAAAAGGGTTTTCCGAGGTGTCTGCAGGGTGTGTTTTGGTGTTTTGTAAGGGCCAAATAGACCAACAAGCCATTATAATCGGCTTAAAAAGCGTCAGTTTGACATTTGGCTCAAAATTGAATTGAATTGTCATTTGAAATTGTTGTTATTGTTGTTATTCTTGCTGTCACTTTTGTTGTTATTGTTGTATTTTGATGTGTGTGTGTTGTGTGTGTGCTTGTCCATTGATTAGATATAAATTGTATTTAGTTTAGTTGTTCATGCGACCAACAAACCGTTTGAAATTTATTGTATTTGCGCGTGAAATTAGTTTGCGGTTTGTGGACACGGACGGATCAAATTTATAATTACCAACATAAAATAATTAAATTGCCTGCCAAACAAACACAAACAAAAAAAAAATAGCAATATAAATAACTAACTAACAAATTCTTAAACGATAGAGGTTTTAAAATACTATTAAAGCAATGTTGGAAAATAAATCATTTTGAATAAAAAAAAAAAAAAAAAAAACAACTCTCCCAGCAATTAATTTTGACAGAGTCTGGTCACTCTAATGGCCAGTAATTCTATGTATTCCCATAGACAAAAGTATTGGGTACTAATATTCGCATATAATCAACGTGCTCGGCCTTTTTTTCACACGCTTCGCGATTGCTTTGTCATAAAACACAGCAATTTGTTTCGAGTAGTGGCAATAGAAGCATCCAACAGTAGCATAATTACTATAATATAGACGATTTCAATGCGTCACTCTTCGATGCACAGTGGTACAATATCCAATAACAAATTTCTTAAAGCTAAATCATCAAGGGAATCATTTATTTGGTTTTGTTAAACTTTTAACTTTTTTTAATCACAATAATGAGCTTTATAGTTAAAAATGATTTTTTAATCAAGAAAGTTTGAATTCTATTCATTATTAAATTAAATTTTTAAAGTTCTCAGTATTTTGCACCACTGTACTTGTATATATTTATACATTTTGAATTGAACGAGTCTTTCATTGATTGAGTAATTGACAACGACAACGACGATTGCTTATGATTACACTTTATCTTTTTTTTGTGTTTTGTATTTCATGTTTCACGCTTCTTTACGCTTTTCATTGAAATGTTTCTTTATTTTTTTGCTGTTGCTGTTGTATTTCTTTTTGAAGAACAGATACTTGGAAGTTTTGCTGTCTGTGCTGTCTGTGCCCACTTAAAGTACTCAATAGAGTTCTCAAGCTGTGGGGCGCTTTAATTGCTCGAAGTGTATCGAAATGTAATTAACGTTAAGCCATGTGCCAAAAGCCGTCAAAGCAGCTCGAGTTGTGTACTCGTAGATGGTTGTAAACCAGTCAGCCAGACAGGTAGACAGACAGACAGACAGACAGACAACCAATCGACGACTAGTCAACCTGGTAAACCTCTCGAAACATTTGTAAATTAGCGTAGCAAAATTGTTAATTAGCTTTGAACTTGAATGCTTTTTAGCAAAGGAACTTTAAATTATTGCAAAGATTGCAAAATATATTAAAATATGTTTAAAGTTTGCAGGTCCTTAGTTTGTATCTGTCCAATTTAAATCAAATTTTTAGAAATTGTTTTTACAAAAAAATAAATTTAAAACTCTTGCGGGTAATTTAATGCATGAACAGTTACTTAGAACATTTATCGGCAGCGCCATTGAATAATTAGCATAATAGTTTTTAAAAAATATGAATATTTACACACACAAACACAAACAAACAGATGTTCTTAATGCAAATAGCCGCAAACATTTTGTTCAATTACGCAAAAATATCAAAATTGAAATGCGAGTAATTTACGCGGCCTGCGGCAGACGCCGAACAAATAAACAACATTTAATTGTATTTAAAATGATTTATAATATGATTGATAAATATTTATACGCTATAATCAAATGCATAACGAGAGGTGGTTAAGAGTTTGTAATAATTAATTTGTGTGTGATCACTAAATTGAATACATTAAAAGTCTTTTAATTGATCTCTTTTTTTACTAATATTCATATTAAATAATATCTAATTTTTCTATTAATACTCATTCATTTAAGTTATTTTTCAATTCCAAAAATATGTTTGAAATTTACTTCTAATTTATTATTATTTTATTTTATTTTTTTATTATTTTATATTTTTCATTCATCTACAGGGTAACCATTCACTTTATTCATTTCCTTATAATTTGTTTAATTTATTGTCGAATAAAAAAAAATACACATCAGAAATATGGCAATAATATTTTGCGAACAGTTACAAATTTGCATTTGTTGTTGGCTGCCACAGCTTAAAGTGCATTTTAATTAAATTTTCATGTTTAGTTCATTAGCAATTCAATTTGCCTGCAGCTAGCTAGCAAAAAAAATACGAATAACAACAACAATTGAGAGTCATAAAAAAAGGGTTGCATAATGGCAGCGAGGCGTGGAAATTGCTCAGCAAAAAAAAAAACAAGCAACAAAACGAAGAGAAAAACAACAATAAAACTGTTGAACATTAAAAGTTTGTAATAATAATTGCAATCAAATAATTGTTGGAGCATTCTCTCTATGAACTTTTTTTCTTCGTTTGCTTTTATATTTTTTTTTTGCAGTTTTTTAACTGATTAGTTAACATTTATGATTGCTATTATTGCTGCTGTTGCAAGGGCAGTAAACAACTAATTAAGAGAATCAAAGGCTTAAATTGAGTGCTTAAAAGTCAATCAGAAATAGAACAAGACAGATTTACATGGATCAATTTACCATGTGAAAAATAATATATTTAAAATATTTATTCGAAAGCCACAGGTTTTAGAATATTACGTATTTTTGTTGTTGTTAATGTTATTTATTAATATCAGATATCATCCTACTTAATCCCAACAAGATTGGCCAAACAGAACGGTAGTAATGATTGATTTAAGTTGCATGCAATGTTAGTGCCTAAAAGTATGCAATAAAATATTTAAATATTAATTTATATAAGTGACGAGTCGGGAGCTCGACTTTAGCCTTTGTCCCTTGATTTTTTTAAAGTCATAAAACATTATAAGCTTTAATAAATCATTTTATGTTTGATTGTTGCCTGTTGTATTTTATTAAAGAACTCTAGACGTTTTTCTGAGTAACTCAGCTTGTCTTAAAGAGCAACTCAAGTGTGCTAAACAACAGCCAAATGCCAACAAAATTTGACGCGGCTCTTATCAACGATGCGATTTTTGGCACTTTTTTTATGACGTTGTCGTTGTCGTTGGTGGCGACGCCATCAAGCGAAACCGAACCCCAGAGAATCCCAAAGAAATCGACCAGAGAGAGAGAGAGAGAGAAGAGAAACGACGGCGACTATCACGCTGAGTTCTTGTCCTTGCTAGTCCTGGCTGATTGTTGTTGTAGTTGTTGTTGCTGTGGTTGTTCTATACATTTTTGTCTCATTTTCATGGGCCATTTACGTAGACAAAGATGCGCGGCATGTTTATGTATCCGTAAGATACATTTTAGGTTGACGGTCCGCATCCGCGACGTTGTCTTGTCTCCCGCTTCGTCTCCCTTCTCTTACTCTGTCTGTCTCTTTGTCTGACTGCATTTGGCTATATATTTACTTATATGTATGTACGTATTTATATAGAAATACCGGTTCTCTTGCAAAAGTTGCAAAACTTTTATTTCTTTTCTCGTTTTTTTTATTTTTATTTATTTTCTTTATTTTTGTGGCGTGTAAAAAAAAACTTTGAAGTTTTTGCTTTTGATATTTCTTTGGCGTGTTTTGCGTTTTTATTTTTTTATTATTGCCAATGCCTTAAAATTTATCAGAGGCATATAAAGTCGAAGACCTGATGATGAGCCGAAGATGGAACAGGTCCAGAAAAGGACAAATGCCTCTAACTAAGTAGCTGCTGCTATTTTCATTTAATTAAAGACACATTTTAAGGATTTAGTGCATTGGGGCATGAAGGAATTCACAGTCTTCTGTTCAGTTTTCTTTATTACATTTTACAAAATTCCTTTAAATGTCTGTACTTTGTGTTTCTTTTTGCGGGGCGTGACTCTGGACGTAAACGTAAATGTCAAAGCATAAATCAAACTATAAAACGCCCAAAAACAAATTCACCCATTTTTGTTATTCGCTATTTGTCAGTGTTGTCAAGAGTTGTCAACGCCTTTTAACTTGGCCTTTTCGACTTTGTGTAATACACTTGCTGTGGCAATATCCAATTTATAAAAAATCATGTATCGTCATAAGAAAAATAGAGTTGAAAAAAGAAAAAATAAACAAAATGTTCATGAGATTTTTTTTTATATATATTCTTAATATTTAAATCTGTTAGGGCATTTAATCTTCGACTTTTATATTTTCTTATTGACTTTTTTGTATGTTTTACTCTCTCTCTTTTTAACTACGCTCGTTAAATTTGACACACAAATGCCGAAAAGTTCAACGCGCCCAAAAAAAAAAAAAAAAAAAACTGTCAAGCGAAATGAAATAATCAACAAATATTTATGTGAATGTTTATTTAACTTTTACTCGCTTAATATTTGTTTATTTTGCTTGTTTATCAAATGTTTGCCAAGACATAAAACTAAAGCAAATACAGGCAGATACAGTTACAGTTACACACACAGGAAGCCCCACTGTAGAGCCTACATTGCATAAGACGGGGGGAGTTCCAAAAACTGAATCCGGCGTCTAAATTCTTATCAATCGCTACACTGACTCGTATACTCGTATATATGTATACTGGTATTTATTCATTTATTTATAATTTCCCAGAATTAAGATTATATACAGAAATGTGTGGTGTAATCGTGAGAATACTCGTGAGTATTTTTATATGGAACTGAATTATCAATGGTTTGTTGGGCAACAGCTGACGCATTGGCATTGAACGACTAGAGATTGACAATGAAAGACCTCAGCGACCTGATAACCTCATTTTATTTGAAATTACTATTTAACCAGGAGTTATCTATTCTTTGATAATAAATAATATCTATGAAGGGGCGTGGTATCACTGGAAACAGGTTAGTTTTCATTTTAAATGCAGCGAGGAAAGTTTGTCAGAGGTATTAAAAAGATAAATTGTCATTCGATAGTATCTTATTATATTATTATCTATAAATAAATCCTTTCGAGGATTAACTTATTTGGGAAATGAATATTTCAAATGATTTACACCACTTAAAAAATAATAAAAGCTATCTCTTAATTTATGCACCATTGGATAAAAATAAATTTTAAAAATAGCTTTAGCTAAACGAGTTGTGAGCATTAGTTTAAAATTGATGTATCGAAATTAACATAATGCATAATATTATCATATCAAATGATGATTATGTCTAATAAACTAGCTTATTGCTATGTTTGTTTTAACTCTGTTTCTGCATTTCATCGAGACTTCTGTGAGTTAATAATTTAAAAAGATTAAAACAAACTAACTAAGCTTTTTCTCGTTTTTGAAATTATATAAAATACTTTGAAATTTTTTATACTTTTATTATTTTTAATAACTGAAACTTTTTCTTTGCTTTTTTCCAGGTATGTTGAACTTTCTACTGTTTAATTAACCGTGTAAGTTTATTTCGGGGAATCCTACTATCATTTTTTAATTGAACTTTAAGCTGTCGTGACATTTTGCCATTTGCTCAAAGTTTAAACTAATTCTTTTATCTCGACAATTCCACATAAAAAACATGACAGAAACAATCTAGGCAATTAGAAGTCAGCAATTGCAAACAGGACATACTCATATCATAGTCTGGCTTTAACCCTTTGTAAGCCTTTTTGTTCGACACAGCGTCGCTCATTAGCGCCTCAATTAAAAAAGTACCAAAACAATAACAACAACTTTGGCATATTTAAATTGGGGAGTCCTGTCACACACACACACACACTTGTATCCTTGCCACATGTGTGTGTGCGACAATTGTTTTTGACACAAAATGATTTTAATCATAATGTCATTAAACACGCAACTGACAACTGAAATATTCAGTGAACATGGCGCGACAAGGGGTTGTCCCATACAAACTGTCCCTTTTGAACCCCCCTCCTCAACTCCTCCGCCTCTCACCCTCCTGGGGTAAGTTTCAAAGACAACGGCGACAACAAACGAGGCCGACAACGTGGCAAGTCCAGAGCTTGTTGCCACATGTGAAGATCTCACACAGTTGATAATTCTTGTCACTTAATTGCCGGGGCTTAAACATTACAAAACTTTTTTACTGAGTGTCCATTGTTAGCATAATAAATTAATTTTTTCATTTTGACTTTTTCGGCCGTCACTTGTTTGAGGGCGTCTTTTTTTGTTGCTTTTTTTGGTATCGTAAAAAAGTCAAAATATGAGAAATAAGTTCATGTCTCTGAGCACGCACCAAAAATGACAACTTCCGTTGTGTTTATAATGTTGCCGCCCTGTATTTGAATACCCTGGAAAAGGGGTAGCAAAGGGTATCAAATGGTTGTGTTACTATAAGAAATGGAAATAACTTGGATTTTTTGAGAAATGTTTTTTACTGTTTTTGATATAGTTTTGAGGACTTTCAAGGGATGGAAAATTTGTCAAGAATTATTATAGTTCTCCTAATTCTTGTTATTTTAAAAAAAGCTAAATTTCAACAACAATTTATTACATTATATATTTATTATATATTTTTGTTTGTTATCTGCGTATTTTATGATAAACGAATGATAAATACAAAAGTTATGCTATATTAAAGAGCCGAGACATCAGAAAATATTGTTGTATTGCTAAGACTATATCCGTTTATTTCTCAATTAAATATGTACAGGGTATTCATAAATCTTTCGTTTGCTCTTTGTTTTTACCCTTTTTTTCTTCTTCTGTTTTTGGTTCAATTTAAAAAGAGTCATAAAGGTAATTGTTGATACTTTGGCAGCCAGTGAGAGATCATTGTAGGCGGTGCCACGGTAGTTTCCGCCTGCCAAGTCACGCGATACAACAAAAAGAAAAAAAATAAGAAATGAGTAGAATATAAAATTAAAATAAGAAGAGAAGAAAAAGAAGGAGAAGCCACACAAAGCAACAGAAATGGCGTTTAGGATGTGTCCCGTTTTGCAGGGCGTTGACCAATGCAATTGAAGCAATGACGATGACGATGAATATGAAGTTGAATGCTAAACTTGAAGTTAAAGTTAAAGTTGAGGCTGAAGCTGAAGCTGAGATGATGATGATGACTCTGTAAAAAAAATGGACTATGTTATGTTAAAGTTGTAATAGTCGAGTCAGTTGCAGAGTCAGAGTCAGAGTCAGTGGCTGTTTTGAAGGGTTGAGCCCCTGTTGCCCTCTGGGGGCTACCTCAACTCAACTCAACTCAACTCAATTTGCTCAGCTCAACTCGTCCGAATGATGGCAACGCCCACGTTACGCTTGATTAAAAATGTGCAGCAACAACAATCGCATAACATATACATACATACATATTTAAAAAATAGACTGTCAAAAGTTGTTTTCGGAGGGTTGTTGCTGCAGACACATTCAACATTCAACGTGTTCAACTGATGAGGGTGCTGCCTCGTAGCGAGAGATAGGCAATTTCTTTTTTTAAGGGTTTGCGGCTGACGTTAGTGCAGCCGTTTGACCATAGATGGCGCCAGCCGTACAGTTGTGAGAAACTTTAATGTTTATGGAGAGAGTTTCACAGTGTAAAATATTATGAGAAAAGGAAGTAGGCACAAAATGTGTCAAAAAATAAAGATAAAACATTTTATGCATCATTTTTTAAATTTTTTTTGCAATATTTGTCTTTTGGTTGTTATTTCGTAGATAATATTTCTTATATTTATATTTTATTCTTGTAATAATTTTATATTTATGTGGCAAAAATATTTAATTTAATGTTGATCACTTTTTTATATGAAAAGTCTTTCTTTTATTATATTTCTAAAAATAATATTTGGATTGCTTTGATTATAATTTGCTTAATTTATTTAGTTTTCCTAAATATATTATTTCATTATTTTATTTATATTATTTTTGTTTTTACCATATCATATTTCTAGGATTAATATTTCTTATGCTTAGCATTTGCTCATCTTGAAGCTAATAATATTATCTACTTCCATATGTCTCCTTTATTCTCACACACTTTTAATTTCAAAAGCAAAAATATGAGAAGTGACTTAAAGTGTCTCTTCGCGCACTTCTGCAATTCGCATGTTATATGCCACACCTTCACACACCTCCACAATCACACACACATGCACACAGATACATATTTGTGTCATAAAGATGCAGTGGTAAATGTATCTCATGGCTTCGCTTGTGCTTGCCTTGGCATCCTATAAATGTTTCAAGACTGCGCATCTTAATCCCTCATCATTATAATCAAGAGAGCCAAAAAAAAAAGTGTGAAATTCGTGGAAACAGCATGAAGTTGGAGTCGGAGTAGGAGAGTTGCAAGAGTGTTGGGTTTATGTGAGATACATGTACATTTTATATGCTTATGTGTGTGTGTTATTTCGGGCAGTTCTTGAACTTTGCCAATGTCATGACAGCAGCAAAAGCAACAGCGCCGCCACTTTTGGGGGCCATTGCAGTTGGTCAGGTATTTTAGCGGCAGATACATTTGTATCTGTATCTTTTTACCTGTATCTTTGGCACGTCGACAAAAGGCAACAACAACCACAACAACAACAACAACGATGACGACGTCTACATATGTTTGCTGTTGTATTTTGTATATTTCATGGCGTTTTTATGTAGTCGCCGTCTCAGTTGCTGTTTGTTGTGTGTGGTTTTAGGTTTTAGGTCTTTCTCTCTCTCTCTCTCTTTCTTCAGACCCTTACTACCTACCTGAACCTTAAACTGAGTCTCTTGACTGAGCCAGCAACTGGGAACCTCGCAGCAACGAGCCCTGTATCATGTTTTGGCCTGCAGATATTGCCCATATGCCTTTTAAACTTGTTTCAAATTATTTCAGACTAGACGTGCATAAATCTACTTAACAACAAAAAAAAAACCAAAACAAAAAAAAAACTCAAAATAAAATATACTTAAGCGCACAAAAGGCAAAACCCAAAAAGAAAAATAAACTTGCAAGTTCGAGAGACTGTAAGATTTTTTGGCCAGGGCTTTTCTTTGTTACCAACACAGAACTTGCTCAAGTTGCCATGCTAAATAATTAAGTTAGCACTTTTGTGTGCTTGCGGATTTACAACTCAATGGACAGACAGACATGTATCTAGCCATGAATTGTAATGGGATGGCGGAGAAGGAGGGAGGAAGGGGGAGTGGGGGGAAGTTGCGCGCAAATGTTGTATGCATGTTGACAGTTTTCTTGGTAACACTTGAAGCCAGAACTTTGCTTTACATATGTCGCCCTGTCTTTAGACGCGCTTGTCTTCAGGTTCATCTCTTGTGTTTCCTATGAAAATACATATATAAATATACAGTACATATATATATTTATAAAAGACAAGGGCACCAAAAAGCTAAAACCACTGTATAGACAAAAGTCTCTGTCTCAGTCTTAGTCTCATTCTCAGTTTGTTGTTTCTCTGTTCTGTTTTCTGTGGAACTTTTGAGCGCACATTACAAATTCACGGGAATCCAATTTATTGTTGCAGCCATCAGAGAAGCCAAAAACGTTGTCATTCTCCTCTTCTTCTTCATCTTCTACTGCTATGGCTATCAAATATAATATGTTGAGTGTGGTAAAAGTTGGCACATGTTGCACTAAGTACACTAAGTAGTTGGAACTGTGACACATGGCCAATTGAAATGGAGAGTTGAATGAAAGTCTATCGATAGGGAGAGTGATTTGTAGTTTGTTTAGGAAATTTATTAAAGAATAAAATATTTTATCTCCATATTTAAATTGTTATAAAAGATTCCATAAATACAAATATAAAAATTGATCAATTTTACTAAAGTTTTGTGGATCTATCATGAGATAAATATATATTTTAACACACAAAATTACTCTTAATATTAAAAATACCACTAGACTACATATTCCAACTTAAAAATTTCTACCCATATACTTATTTATTAAATAAATTTAATTTATTTTGATCTTTATTTGGTATAAAACCAATTAACAACATGATTATTTTTCTATTTTGTTTTGGTTTTTCTACCTTGACTCAATTCATTTATAAATTGTGTATTTCCTGCCGATAAAGTTATTTATATTATTGTACGTTAACTATATATATATATTTACTGATTTTGCTGCATGTATTTTAGCTTTATTGTACAATCTCTGCTAAAATGTTTATTTCGCATCTTGGCCATGTCTATTAAAGCCATAACAATCTATAACAATTACTTATGCATATGTGTTGTATTTTGGAGTCGGCATTTTGGCTTTGAAGCAACATTCGGGAAATATGCAAAAATCAGCAAGGTATTTTAGCTCTTACATACAACCAAAGAGGCCAATGAATGCATCCATGCAAATGTTGTTCGGGGTCTTTGAGGCTTTGAGGAACCCGCCATAATTCACACTGAGAGGCAGTTGGCAATTGGCAGTTGGCAGTTGGCAGTCGCAGTTTACAGCCCAGTGAATCCAATGTGGCAATCGTCGATACCTGTTTCGATATGTGATATGTATGTGCTATGTAGTATACAGGGAGTTTGTGCCTTAATGCACAAACACTTAAGCACAAGTTTATGACAATCAGCCAAAAAAATAAAAAAAATAATATCAAAGGGGCGCTTAACAAAAGAAACCTTGTATCAAAAACCAAAAAAAAAAAAACTTGAGTCCAAGGGTTCCCATTGCTCCTGCCACAATCCCAAGCTGCTGTGAGTCATCCAGAGAATGCATTTCCCATGTATCGCCGATGATAAACCGATGAAGTTATATGGGTAGGGCTCCAGCTTAAGATTGATGCAAGACAAAAGGTATACACAAAGTTAACATATGTATCTTTTTGCATGTATCATGTTATATACAGCAAAGAGTTTCTGTCTGATTTTATAAAGGAATATTAATTGTATATGTGAGTTAAAATAAAATCTTTAAAACCAATTGGCAATTAAACTCATATATTCCCAACTCTGTTCGTAATTTTTTAAATGTTTAAAAACCTCAAATTTTGTTAAACTAACATCTTCTGCTTTGAAAACCTCAAAAGCAGGTTTAAATAATTTGGGAACTCAATTCATACATCAACTGATATTAAAGTGGCTTTTCGAAACCATTTGGGAATTATAAGCAGGTATTTTTGTTGAAATTGAAAAATATTTTCAAACTCAAATCGATTAAAGCTTCGCTGACTTTGGTAAAAGATCAAACTGTGTTCAATCCGCTCGAGGCATGCACTTTCCACAGTATGTATCCGCACTAGAGTTGGCTCTATGTTCTGTCTATTTTCTATTTTTTTTTATTCATTCCAATTATCTGTGAACCTGGGAGAGCGACCCTTTTGCCTTTAGCAGCCATCATCACAGCGTCATACACTCGACATTTAACGCTCGGCGAAGCAAGAAAGCCGAAAGGCGATCCACATGCCTTCAACGGGTAATTACAGGCCATAGAAATATGTGCAGAGTATGAGTATGGGTACAAGTACGAGTACGTGAACGTGTACGAGTACGAGTACATGAGTATACTCGTATCTACCTACCCGATAGATGGTCTGGCATGTCTCTATAATTTATGACAAGTACAAGTTTACAGCTCTTTGGCTTTGCCTCGCCAGTTGAAGTTGAAGTTAAAGTTGGCTCTGAGTTTGGGGTTTGGGTTTCCTAAGCTTTTGCAACATTTAAAACTAATTCAAAAGCGCATGGCGTGCTGTAATTAAACATAACGCAGGCCGTAGCAAAAGTATCTTTCAGATACATGCCGCAGGCGCAGAAAAACCTATTAAAAAGCAAAACGTTAGGCTCCACCAGGCCGAAGACATCAACCGGGAGGAAACTCTCTCTGTCTCTCTCTCTCTATCGTTCGCATGTTTGTCTGACAACGCAAGCTGCCGTTGCTGCTGTTGCTGCTAAGATACAGATACATAGATACAAAGATACATTCGTAGACAGCGGCGCGACACTTAAATGCACGCTGTGCGGTAGTTAGCGTGGCGAAATGAAAAAATTACTAAAACTAACGTAAAATATGGCACATGGAGTGTTGTCTCCCCCCTCCACACACCATCCCCCTGCTGCTCCTCCTTCTCATTCTCTAGAGAAACTAAAGGGGAAACCTGTTGAACGCATGAAATTAACATGAACAGCTAAACAGCTTGGACTTGGATTGGAATATATGTAGAGTTCGCATTTTTGGTTAGCTACTTCCTCTCTCCATCTCTCTCTCTCTCTCTTTTTCTCTCTCTCACTCACACTCTTTCGCTCACTCCTTCTTCATTTGGTTCTGCCTAACCATTAAGAATCATAATTGATTGTTTTTACTCATAAAGTCGATGGTTTGCGGGCAAACATAAATGTATTTTTAGTTTTTCCTTTTTGTATTTCTCTTTAATATTTGTGTAATATATAAAATTTCCCCTGCAGCCCTTTTAAAACTATTTGCATAATGTTTATTTCCTAAAAATATTTTACAACTCTTCTGTGCCCATTAAATTAAATGATGTAATTAAATAAATTTTGCCTGCAGTGCAAAATAGATGCGGGTTTAACCGAAATATTTTAATTTTTGTATGTATTAAAATTATTACTTTTTTTTAAATTTATTAATAATTTTTTTTAGATTATTTAAAAATTGTTAATCCAAAAATATAATCCCAGCAAATAAAAAGAAAAAGAACAACGAAATATCATTTACTCATTCCTTCAATGTCTCCTTCATGTCAAGTGCAATAATTCGCAATTTTATTAATTCAATGAAATTGTTTTAAGCATCGCAATTCGCAATTCGGTTCCAATTCCAAGTTCCAAGTTCATTGCCCAAATGCAGTCAGAGAAGAACCTTCAAGTGTCAAAAAAGATTTTTGCACATAGCTTTGCAACCTTCAGGCAAATTGACAACTCATGTTTTTGGGGGGCGGGGTCTAAACAAAAACACACACACCCCCACACACACATATACACCCCCACACCTGCTGTCGAAATGCAACAAATTTTTTGTTTATTTTCCGCTCGTCGTCGTCTCACCTCGAGGCATTTGCAGCCACCCACAATAAATCTTAATTTCTTATCCGGAGACTCTCCGTCCTCCCCTCCCCTCTCCACCCCTCTTAGCCGCTGGCATGCCAACAATTTCAAATGACACATCAAATTAAATATGTATAAATAAAAATGCAAATAAATATAAAAAGAGCAAACAACAACAATTAAGCAAAACAAATTAAATAAAATAAATAATAAATATTATATTTGGGTGTTGGGATTGGGGGATGTGTGTGTGAGAGGTGTGTGTCTTTCCTATTTGTGTGTAGATAAAATGTGTGGAGGGGTGAGTGTGAGTGTGAGTGAGTGCTTGTCAGCGACTGAATGTTATTCACCTTGAGTGTGCTTAGCTCTTTGTGAAATGATGCTTTTGTCGTGCTTTTTTTGCATTGCCTTCTTTTTTTTAATAAGAGCAAAAAATATATTTAAGACTCAAATAAATCATTTTATTTATTGGCGCAGAATCGAATTATTATTCTAAATAAAATAATTTGCTTAAACATTTTTTAATAATCACATTTATATTTCATTCTTTCGGTTATTCTTAGCTATTTATTATTATTATAATTATTTCTTTGATAATAGTTTTATCATAATTACAAATAAAAATAATTATTAACGGAAAGGGGTTAAAAATAAATATTTACATTTTTTTTTTGTTATTTTTCTTGAAAGAAGAAAATATTTCAGTGGCTGTAACTATTATTATATTTATATTTAATTTGGTTTTTAAATTCTTAGCTCGCATGTAAAGTACGAGTTTTACAGATTTAAATTAACTATTTAATGTGTGACAATGTGAGCTTTGTAGGTTTAACCGTTTGGCCCACACAATGATTTTCAGTCAGGATAAAGAATTTAATATAAATAGATTTTAATTTAAATGCAGCTGTTGAGTTAATCATTTGATAATTTCTATTCCATCCGGTTCCACAAACAAGTTCTATAAAATGTAAAGACATTGGTCGATTCGATTAAAAGTGTCGGCCATAAAATGGGACTATTCAGGTGTTAATTAGCTGTGTCATAGCCTGATTTTTACTAACTTTTTTTTTTTGCTTTTACGAAAAATAAATAAAAAGATAAGAATAAAATCAAATAAATGAAATCAATTAAAATAAACTTAGTCACTTCCCACATTAATTAATAACAAAGAACAAAAATTAAGTATGCTAATTATAAATTCACTTTCAAAGCAAAAAACAGCAGACGTTCAAAAAAAACTATGAAAGAATAGAAGAACAAGAGGCATAACAACAATAAACTTTCATTGAAGCGACGCTGTGACAACTGCCGAACGTTGAAGTTGTTGTTTTTTAGTGGTCAAGAGTGCTCAAAAAGGAGGGGGAGAAGTGGACAAAAGGGGGAACTAGTGTATTCAGAGTGGAACCGGCACTGACAAGTGCTAATGAACTACAAACGGCAACAACAACAAATATAACGACAGGTATTTCGTAATAATTGAGAGAACTAAAGATAAGAGCAGGTGTATTTATATATACAGATATATACATATGTACATATATGGTCATATAAGTATATGTGAGTGTTTGTCTTGTTAGTCTCTCTCTCTCTCGCTCTCTCTCTATCATTCCCACTATTGTATTTGAAATATGTTAAAATATGCTAAACGATTCTAAGCTGCTCGTTCTATCTTTATCACTCTCTACCTCTATCCCTCTCTTACTACCAATTCACTCGCTTGATATTCTGCTTTTTTCTCTTGCCTCATTTAGGCAACGAAACTCGTATTGAGGTAGTCTTTGAATATTTAGCGCCAATGAAAAAACCTCCAAAATGGCAATAGAAATAGCAATAGAAATTTTGTTAGAGCAAATCACAAGCAGAAACAAATCCACTATGACAACAACAACTATAACAACTATGACAACAACAACATCAATTGGTATTAATTTATGTATTTCTAACAAAGATTTATTGATAGACAAACGCAGCAAATTTATGTAAACGGTTGACAGTTTTTTTCTCTGCTTTTTTTTGGTGTCCGGGGACAACTCGAAGACGTGTGAAATAATTTAAAATGCTTGGCGAAAAAAAGAAACCTTTTTTTTATTGGTATCTCGATTTGCTCTGCATGGGAATTGTGTATTGTATAATTTGTTACAGTTTTCTTTGTATAACTTTTTTGCTGTTTTGTGGAAAAATAAATTGTTTGTATAATAAAAAAAATGCAACTTATATTTTAAATAAGAGTTAGATAATTTTTGTGAAATTTTCTTTTTATTTTCTTTGTATATTTTTAAATAACAGATGGACTTTTAGATTTTAAATTCTCATTTATGTTAAGACTGATGATTTAAAATAAATATTAAATTACTTTTTTATATTAATTTAATATGATAACTATCCTAAGTGTATTTAAAGTACAACAAACTGAAGCACATTTAAATTTATGTAGAAAATTGTATGACCCTTTAGCTTGAAAGTAGCTATAAGTAAAATCTATTACATCCGCTAATTAGCTGCTGATTGTGCTAAATTATGCAAAGAGATATAAAAAGAGATAGAATGAGGTAGATAGAGATATAGAGAATGAGAATGAGGGAATACACACATCAAGTGCACAGGAAGCTATTAGTCATTTATAAAGAACATTCTTCATTTGAAAACATTTGTGAATATTTAACGAATATGTTCGTTAAAATGCGCATGCATAAATACGCATACGAATACGGGTCTGAATATGTATGCATGTGAATATGAGTGCGTGTAAATAAAAGATAAGTAAATAGCGCAAAAAAAGAAAAACAAACGTTTGCATTTCCGGTTAATAAATGTAGAATGCGTCAAGCGCCGTTAATGGCCAAAATGTGGAAAGCAGCTAACAGTTGCTGGCCAAAATGAAGTGCTAGATAGAAGTCCCCTGGGTATCCAGTTTTACAGATGCCAACAAACTGTAACTCTCCAATCCCCTTCTCCTACTCCCCTTCATTTTCCCCAGTGTATTAGCTGCACTCTTATGAATATTCATAAGCTCATAAAAATATACAAAGTAAAGTATAAAATAAAATGAAATGAAATCAAATGAAATTAGATAGCGTAGAATGCGGCAGCTGAAAATTTATAACGACAACTCAACTAGGCTAAATTAAATTAATGGAAAACGCAGCGCAGCTAAGTAGAAAATGTGTGCGTCTTTTTCCACAGGCCTGGCTGCATTTCTGCTAGTTAGTTGCTTCCTAGTTCAGTTTGTTGGCCAATTCAAAGAGGGGAGTAAGAGAGAGAGAGAGAGAGAAGAAGATAGAGAGGAGGGAGGGAATTGTGTGGCACACGAAGCCCTGGCTAATTATTCATTCATGACATGTTGAATGCACACAGGCCGGACGGGCGGGACAGACTGGGACAGACAGACAGACAGGCGGACAGACAGAGAAGTTACCTCGTGCATGCACTCACACACACACTACAACACTATCGCACACACACACACACACTGATAAGCACTCTCTCACACAACACTGTGCCGGGCATTATTTACAAAGTTCTGCAGCACTTGAGTGTGTGCTAAAGTATCTGACAGATACACGCATGAACACACACATGCACATGTATGAGTATCTGAGAGTGAGTGTGTGTGCGTGTGTGTGTGAGTATTTATGTGAGTGTGGCGACAGTAGCCGCTGCTGGAACTAAGTTAAGCGGCGTATGCAGGTCATCACCTTTGTTTGCTGAAGAGTCAAGTGCGAATTGCTTTTGTTTAGCCAGCAACAATGTGACCATATAACTAGCTATAATTATTATTTTTATAATTTATTTTTATTAATATATAAGTATTAATAAAAGCTAATAGAACTTACTACTATAAAGGTAATAGTACTTACTATTTCTATTATACTATGGTGGTTCTCTTAAATAATCTTAGGATTTTAGATTTATAATTTCTGAATCAAAAACTTATTTAAGTTTCAACTGAAATAATAAAAAATATTAGGAATATCAAATCAATTTATTGATGGTTTATATAATATTAATCATGCAATAAATATCTAAAAATTTGTCTCACTTAGTAATTCTGATTGTGATCAACCTGTGCATTGTTTCATTAACATGCTTAACTTTCAATTGTATGTGAGTTTTGCTTGCTTGAAAAGGGGAACAGCGTACTGGCCTCGCATCGCATCGCATCAACCTGTGCACGTTCATCAGCGGGGCAAACAAAGCCTCAAATGCGCTGGGCAGCTTAAAACGAGTTGTGGCTTTGGCCAGAAGGAAGAAGAACGACGACCTGCTGTTGAATCTTCCCTATGCCCCTTTCCCTCTCCCTCTCCCACTCCCCTCTGTGTTGCCTGTTTTTGTTACCCCGTTTGGAGCCTGCTAATAGCTTGTGTTGCCGTCGCTACAAATTAACTTTGGCTCCGTGTTGCATTTTTGAGCTGCGACGTTGCTGTGCTGCAAATTACACTATTTTTCACTTGGCCGCCGTGTGAAATATGCAAAGAAAAGAGAGAGAGAGAGAGAGAGAGAGAAGGAGCAGGATCTGGATGGGCTAAAAAAGCGGATGTTGCATGCGACTTTGGTTTTGGCTTTGCGTCTCTGAGAAAAACTCGGGAAATTTTGCGAACAGGAAGCAACTAAGAAAAAAAACTAACAGAAAAGTAAAACGAATTAAGTAAAAACAAAGTCAGAGGAGTTGCCTCATGAGGTGGCATCTCTGCGAAGGATAAGAGCGCTTAAAGTCGCACATTTAGTGACAGTTTGTGGGATTTGCATACGACAACGACAACGACAACAGCAACAACAACGACAACGACAACTGCAACACGGCGACGGCGACTTGGTTGACATGGCAAAGTTGTCATGATTAATGCGTGCCACAAGCTGCAAACTGAAGTGGCAGCTAGCAGATTTTCAACTCAACTCGGAGAGAGACACCGTCAAACAGTTGCATAGCCGTAGTGCGAGTAGTTAACATACAACTGGGTCAAAACTGTTGAAATTCTAAATGAAGTTAGATAGAGTGAACGACGCTTTGCTTTGATGCCACATGCAACACTGATGAGCTGCAAGAAGCAGCAGAAGAAGTTTTTCTTAGTTTGCAGCAAAAATAGAGAAGCAAAACTTGAAAGTGTTCTTAATATGCTAAGAGCAAAATGAGATTTTAAGAAATGTGTGCAAGTTTATCAAGTTCTTTTATCAATATTTTACTTTAAATCAATCAAATTAGTAATAATACAAATAAGTATTCAGTGTTTTATTCCCTGACTTATTTAAACCAGCGCAAAGATGGTTAATTTTCATCATTTCAGATATTAAATATTATATTGAAAGCAATTTATAACAAGCATTAATGCCTTAGTTCTATTATTTGCATATTTATCATTATTTAAGTCAAATCTTTAAGCCAACCACAAATCCTGTAAGTTGTTCCAATCAATTATTCCACACGTTGAAACCCTTTAACTATATAAACTGACTTTGTTATCGGTTGCATCGCTTGTCAACTTGCCACTTCACAACACACAAACAAACACACACACTCACACACACACACACACACACACGCAATGGACCGTAAGTTGATACTTGTTTAAAGGCAATTTGGTCCTCGGTTTAAAGGTTTCGTGCCTCATTACATTAGAGTTGCTGCAACAGCAACAGATTATCTGGCTATAGATGCAAAGAGGCAACTTGCAGATGCAGATACAGATACATTTTCGGCCCTGTCGCGTTTAATGAGTTACGTACCGTGCCAACATTTGACATTTGCCAGTGCAGCACAAAAAAAAACACACACAAAAACAGTAAATTAAATGCAGCAACAGTGCAAAAAAAAAATCACAATAAAAAAAAGAAAAAAGTAAAATGTAAAAAAAAGTAACTCACTTGCCGTCAGTGCGTGCAATCGAGTCTTGGTTTGAGTTTATAGCCGGGTTTCAGTTGGCCCGAAGTCTCTGGGCCTGGTCACATGTTTGGGCCAGCAACAAAGTGGCTGAAATTGCATGCAATTGCCGAGTCAGTTGGCCCAACAGTAGCCTACCCTCCCCTTCCCCTCTCTCTCCACCGATTCTCAACCCAATCCAGCTGTCCTACAGCATTTGCCATGTGTGCACATTTTTGTATACCCTGTAATGTTATAAAAATGGGGTAGAATTATGGGAAATAAAAGTTCTTAAAGATTTTAATTATCGTTGAATATTTGCTTTGGCTTATCTAAAAAAATTTTCAAATATATTGTGTTTCCTTTAATATAAATATATTTTTAAAGTATATTATTTTGAAGTCTTATTTTGTTAGATATTTTCCTCAATTTATTTTTGCACATATAATTTTGTATGCTTTTTATTTTCTGCAAATTTTATAATGATTATCTTTATTTAGAGTGAGATTTGAAAATTTTAAAATATTTGAAAAGTTAAATGGAATCTAACGATCAGGAGTATCTTCCATTCGAGCTAACTCCAATAGAACATGTTAACTTTATTTTTATTTTTTTTTTTTTGTATTTAAAATATTTTTTTATTTGCTAAAAGGAAGCGCATTAAAATTTAAATTGCATTTCGCCTGACGCGTGTGCTTTTTTCATTCTTTTTTATACATATTTTTATTTTTATGCGCTGCCACAAAAAAAAAAAGCTTTTTATTAATACAATGCAGACGCCAACGACGACGACGACGACGAGGGGCAGATACAAAATGCTAATCAGTTGGCAACTGTATGTGAGCATATATAATTTTATATAGACCCGACTCTACGTATTCCCCTCTCAGATTGTTGAGCTACTGAACTGCAACTGTTGCTGTTTATTTTTTTTGTTTTATTTTTATTTGTTGCCGCTGTTTTTTGTTTGCATTAATCAAAGGCAAAGTTCAATGAACGAAGACTTCACTTCAATTCACTTTACAGCCGGCTTTTAAAATCTGCCATCTAAATGAAATGAGTTTTTAATTAAAAATGCAGTAAGATATGTGCATAAATATGTGTTAAAAATTTGTAAATATAATTTTCTTATTATATAACAACAGTTACAACAATAACAATAGTCTTCAGCTTGTTACTATATAAATATTTATGCATTTACTGAATGTGTATGTGCCTTGCATCCGTTAGATACTTGTGTTGGTATAACTTTGGGGTAAGGAAATTTCATTGAATTCCATTGTAATAATATTAAGTGTATTAAACGCTCGAGGGCCCATCAAAACAAACATCAAGACAACAATCAACCATTTGCCCTGTGGGACACAGCAGCAAAAGCAAAAGCAAACTCTTGTTTATTGCAATAATTTGGCCAAAAGGGTCGAAAGGGTTTCGAATTAAGCAAACAACCAATCTAAATGTACAGCAAGTGAACTTAGCAGCTTATCAGTGTACATTAAACAGAGAAACATTTTGAGCGATGCACTAAAGAAAGCCAGACACTTGATTGCCAGATGTTGATTGCATTTCAGATAAATTTAAGATGATTCAAGGTGTAATTCAGAGAGATACTTATTATCCTTGAATCATTTTTAAAACTGTAAGCGACTTTCAAGGAAAAAACAAAAAGAAACACAGTCGCTTAATATCTGTCATAAATTGTACAATTAAAGATAATAAGTAGAATAATTGAACAATTTCTAAGCATTTTAAACTGTCTTAATTCAACTTTAGTTGCAGAATCAATATTTAATACAATTTATTAAACAATAATCAAAACTGTTTTTGGATTTGACAAAGTTGTGCAAATTTAAAAGTTTTTAAAAATCTTTCTGCCTTCTTCCGGCCGTTTTTCTACTATCATCTTCTTCGATCTAACTTTTAATCTATCAATGAGTATGTCCTCCTATTTACTTTCTCTCTGAACCTTTTTAAATATTCTAACTTCTTATCTTTCTTCTGTCTCTCACTCTCTCTCTATGTCTTACTGTTCATCAATTGTATTTAATGTTGTATATCAAGCTTCTATCTCATTTTTATGTTTGTTTCCGCGTCGCCCCTCTCTTTTTATCTTTTTGTGTGATCCGCCTTAAAAATTCTCTTTCTCTCCCACTCGCTTTCTGTGTTCTGTCTTCAAATTTCTCTCTTACTCTGTTTTACTTTTATTTCAAATATTACCTGCACTCGCATGAGATTAGCTCGCAATTGATAAAGTGCATTAGCTGCCCAAACTACAGTAGACGCTCCGTTTAAACAACTCGCCAACATCAGATACGAGTATATTATCCTTTTGCCATACTTTACCCTACATCCTTCTACAATATTTACTTTCTTTTGCTTTCACTTAACAGCTGAATGCACTTGCCGTGTCCAACCACAACGGTTAAACATTCTTTCAGTTCTTCTTTTTCCCTCCTCCTTCTTCTTCACTTGCATTTCATATCAGTTCAGTTGTAGGCTTAGGCATTTGTCTTCCCTCTCTCTCTCTCTCTCTCTAACTTATCCTCCCTCTCCTCGAAATCCGCCTGCGGCATTCGACGTAGACAAACAATAAAAAGTCCCTTCGATGTTTATCTTACAAATACACAACAATTCGTTGCATGCCCCAATCAAGCAGCAAAGGCACAAAATGTTTATTTTGATTTGTATCCATGCCCCATTACCCCTCTCTTCTTCCTCCTTTGCCCTTCTCATTTCAAACTAAAACTCTTCATACATTACACTTATCAACGTTGGCCCCACATGCGGCCGTTGTTCATAATTTTGTTTATTTAATTTTTATGTCATGTGCCGTTCGTCGCTCGTCAACTCAGGGGATGGAGTTGGCAAGGCGGAGGAGTAGTATAGGGAGGAGGGGGTTAGCAGAGGGGTGGGGGGGGCTACATATCAGACCCAACAGCATCTTCTCTGCTTTGGCTTTGGCTTCGACTTTGCTCCTGGGCATCAAGTTGTCATGCTTCAGTTGTTTGATTGCCTCTGCTCGCTTCCATTGGCCCCAAGCGGCGGCTCACCTCGTTGTATGACACCCCACTCTCTCTCTTCTCTCTCTCTCTCTCTCTCTGTCTCTTCGTCTATCTTTTGGTTAGGCTATATGCCGCGTATTCCCCAGTTTGTTATATCTACAAATACACCAAACGCTACGATAGACAATTTTTATTTTCATTTTCTATGTGGCATTTTTTTTTCTTCCTTATATTTATGCCCTAGCAAAGGGTATTATAATTTTGTCACGACTCTGTGTAACTAGAATCTGTATTTTTTATGATAACTTGTAAATTATTGCATTAGTTCTTAAAATTAAATCATGACTAAAACTAAAAAAATGATTTAGAAGCTATCTTAACAAAATTAGGGCAAATTAGATCATTATACCCTGTGCCCATTTTTTTTTTATAGCTGCCACAGTAACGATCGAAAGAAACTAAACTTTAGTACAACAAACCTTTTTGGTTTTTGAAAATAATTTAATTACAATTCTCAGAATGTGCCTTATATTTGCTGAACAAATTTGTTTAAAATCTGAAAAACTTGCATGTTTCTTTGGATATTTATTTACATATTTTGTATTGTCTTAAACATCCAATTGGAATCACTTTATATTCGATATCATTACATTCCTCTGCAAGTGTATTAAATCTTCGGTGTGACCAAAAATTTTACCTTTCATTCTTTCCTTCTTATTTCTTCCTTATTATTCCACTTTTTCTCTCTGTCTCTTTTTTTTTTTTGGGCCTTAGTAGATAGTGTATTTTTGTTGCTTTTTCTAATTTTAAAATCGTCTTCGAAATGTTGTCTGGCCCGAGAGTGGAAGCTTTGACTTTGCCTTTGGCTTTCGGGCTTCTTTCTGGCTTCATCGACGTTGTTGACGGAAGTTTTTTTATGTGTCCCCCCGAGCCCCTGAACACCCTGTTTCCCCCTCTGTTGTCGTAGTCGTTCGAGTGCATTGCCATGTAGTCATCATTGTCATCATCATCATCATCATCATCATCATCAGCTTGTCGTTGTCGTCGTCGTCTACGTTCTTGTATCTGTATCTTTGTATCTTTTGCCGAGTTTTGAAGTCAACTTGTTGTGCAAGTCAATGTCGTTCTTGTGCCTTTTGCTCACTCTCTCTGTTGACTGCGGCAAACTTTAATTTCAAATCTATTAGACAGACTGAAAGTTGTCGATGTTGTTGCTGTTGTTGTTGTTGTTACTTTAGCTGCATCGTTTGTTATTAATTGATTTCCTTATTAAGTTGAACTAATAGTTGCAAATGTGCAACGAGGCGTCTTTTGACGCAGTTTGTCTAATTAGAATGTGATTATAATTAGTCTGGCTAAAATGATAGTTAGTTAGTCTCTAGCTTACCGAAAATTGCTGCTATGCAAACTGCTTTTTCCATTTCCGTCAGCTCCACTTTTCACTCCTCGAACTTCTCTTCCGGCGACAGATAAGTGTCAGCCTCTTTTCTCTTTGCTCTTCTCTCCTCTCTCTGTCTGGTCAATCTGTCAGACGTCTGTGGTTTTAACTCGTTGCAGCTCTTTGAATGTTGCCGGTTCAAAGTGAATCGGAAATGGGTACTCGGATTGTTTAACACTTGGCCAACGAGTTGCATAATGATTAGAAATGCGATAAGTGCAATAGGTATTGACTGTAGAGCAAACATCCAACAGACCGTGTTAAAAACGAAGAGAAAACAGTTTTGAAAATGTGATGAGTTTGCGTGTCTGTCTGTCTGTCTGACAAGTAGAACAAGAAACACCGACAGAGATCAAAGCTATTGAAAGCTAATCAACAACATGCAGGTTTCCTCATAAAGATAATATTAGGTTAAGAAACCTTTTAGCGTTGAAGATTGTGAAAATTGTAGAATTATGCGCAATATTACGATAAGTCGTTAAGATTTCTGTAGAAAAGATGCCAACGATTTAACTAAAGATATTGGTATTATATATTGATATCTATAACTTTTTATTAAGAAAGCAATTTAAGATTGTGGAAATTGTTGAATTTTAGACAACCTTTTATCAGAAAGTGTAATAAAATAGTTAAAGACTTGAATGCGATACTAAGAAACAAATAAAAATTAATAGACAGTTTACAAAATTCGAAAAAGATTTAATTTTTTTAAGGTTTAACAAAGATAAAAAACATTTAATGCTTCTCATAAAACTATGTAATTTAAAAGTGCCTTAAAGCTTTAACTAGATATATTGAAAATTTCCCATAAATGCTATATCTATATTGCTATATAATTGAAAAGTTTTTTAGATACAAAATACTCAGCATATTTATAAGTTTTCTTTCAGTTGAAAAATTGCTTAATTTGCATAGCAACAAGAGAGTTTGTTGTGGAGCTAAAAGTTGAGCATTTGCCAAGTAATCGTTTAAATAAACTTTGGACGAATTAAAGGATCGCATAACGACGCTTATCAGCTAAACAACAAGAACAGCAACAAAGCCACAGAGTAAAATTATTATTAAACAACATGAAGTAACTTTTATTCTATTTGAAATTCTGCGTGGTAAACGAAGCGTGCCTCAAACCAACTTGCAACTTTGGTGCACATTCTCGCACATTTTAAAAACCCTCTGCCCCTCCTCTCATTCTCAGTTCCCCTTTCTCCTTCGTTTTGGGTTTGCCTGACAAGCTTCTGTTGTTTGTTGCCCATTGCCAGGCAGTTTGCAATTTTCACAAAACAATTTCCATTACTGCAACTTTTTAATGCCCCCCACAACAACAACAACGGTTCGGGGGCAACGCTTGTTGGCCGTGCCCCTTGTTGCTGCCCCTTGCGTCTCATGTGTTGCCACTCAATAAAAATATGCTTTATGAATTAATGAAAAGAAAATGTTTATACCAACAACAAGAACAACAACAACATGAAGAACAGTTAAAACCGCAACGGGAGGAGATGGAGAAAGAGAAGGAGGAGTTACTGGAGACGTGGCTGGCGATAAGCATCTTGGCAGGGCAACTCTGGCAACTCTGGTCTCTCCCTGAGTGTGTGTGTGTGTATGTGTGTGCCTAGTATTTAATTTTACAGCTGCGCTTGTAACAACCCCCTCCCACCTTCCTGCCCCCGTTGGTCATACAATTTTCAGCTGTTGCTCTTTCGTGGTTGCCATTCTGACCAGACAGGTTTTCATTACAGCATTTACTGGCCAAAAGCAACGCGAATAGCGGCATAAAAACTATACAAATGTATATATTATTTTAAAATTTAAAAACATTTTAAAATAACAAAGAAAATATAAAAATTCTTTTTAGTACAAATCTAAAAAATATTTAAAGAATTATACAATAATACAACCAAAATGTTTCTTAAGAATTCTTAGTTATAAAAGCTTTCTTAGGCATAATAATAATAATTTTATGGAAAGTATAAACTTGAGTTTTTAAAATATTATTAAGAATATTAAGATTACAAATTATATTTTTTTTAAAAAGACATCTCAAAAACAAAAATTGAATAATAATACTCTTACAATCTCTTAATGAATATTAAGTTATCGACCATTTTTTAAATAAAAAACTTTATTTTGAGACAATTTTCTGAAAATCGTATACAAATGGCTGTAATGTCTTCATGAACTTTATTTAGAAGGAAGAAGAATTATTAAAACACTTAATTTTAAAAGTCTGGGTTCAACCTTTTTAAAACTCAAGCATTCTTCTGCTTTATTAAAGAGTGTGAAGAGGGAAGAGAAAACTTCACTGCCCACCCAAAAGCTAAATTCCGCAAAGCAATCGTCACATTTACCGGTTCTAAAATTGTCATCGTCATCGTCATCGTTATCGAACGTCATTGTTGCCATTTGTAATTAATGGATGACAAGCGAAGTCATTCGTAAATCAGCATATACAAATCTCTCACTCTTCTTGCTTTCTCTATCTTTCTGTCTGTCTCTTTTTATATACATCTATATGTATTGATGTCCAGGTCGATTCCTGTGCTGTGCTCCCATTTGTTCGACTTGAAAACGGAAATTGATTTCTCTGGCATGCGAAATTTTGCAATCTGCAAAACGGAAATGATTGCATCACCTAATGCAACCACGTGCCACACAGTGCAACAACAAAGTCTGCAGTCCAGTTCAGTTTAGTTCAACTCGGTTCGGTTCCTTCCTTTCTTGTCCCCCTTTTACCCTTTATTCTCCTCAAGTTTACCCTTCTACTTGAAAGTTGAATGCAAATTGCGTCAAATTGCATATTTCCGGTGGTCGACGACGCTGCGTAAATATTTTATGCTTCATTTTGTCTTTGGCCTAGGCACAAGTGAATTATGGCTAATTACAAAAAACCAGGAATGCAACAAAATGTTGAAAATAAAACTAAAACTAAAACTAAACTGAACGTAACGAGGCGCAGCACAATCTGAACATTGTCCTTCGTTTCTTGCCCTGTTTCTTGCGTTGTTTCTTTGCCCTTTGTGTTTCCTGCCCTGTTCCAATCATCCCCCTTGGGCGCTATAATGCGGTCTACACTCTGGGCCACACTTCTAGGGTTACAACGTCGAAATACGTTTGCCGCTTCTTAATTTATACCTTGCCCCACAACTACACTATGAGTGTAGACCAGCACTTCCATTGTGGTCGCTCTTCGGGTTTCCCTTTCAAGTTGCCTGCCCTTCAACATCAACGCATTTGATTTAGTGCCACGGTCCTCGGTAATTTAGATTTGCGGTCGCCTTCGTCCATTCGAGCTTCAACAACAACAACAACAACAACACATTCAAGTCACTAGTAACATAAAACCCGTAAAGCCAATTTTTCTACTGCCCGTTGTCTACTCGGGTATTATCGCTACTTAAGCGGCTAGAAATTATTTTTAATTTGCTTCACAGTTCGTCGCGGAAATTATACTTTGATAAGACGAAAAGAGAGAAATCGACCGCTGATAAATCCTTTTTGAAATATTTGCCATTTCTTTAACTTCTGGGATTTCCATGATAAACGAAGGGGTTGCCTTTTACCTAGTATATTTTATAGAAACATCAGTTTCATCATGCGTAAAAATACTTTGAAATATGGACAACTCGATTTTGGCGGAAGTGATTTTTAAATACTTTAACTCGATCATTTTTAATTTATTTATTAATTTTTTTGTCGATTTTTACATTTTAATATTAAACTCGATTCACCATTTGGATATACATCACTTCTTTTATAGCTTATTTTTACTATTTGTTGGTCATAATATTGATTTATTTATGGCTCGAAATTTAAACCAGAAATCCTTTTTTGTATATGTATATTGAGTTAGTAACAAGTAGAATTCCGTCAAATGAACCGAGCTAGCGCTAAAGTATTACATTTTTTGCACAACTCAACAATTCATTAGGCCCTTATGCCTTTGCTTTAAAAAGGAACAGGAAAGAGAAAGAAAAGAATAAGAATACAAAAAGAGAGAGAGTCCACTAGAATGGAATTCGTTGTAAGTCCTTCAGCACCTTGCTGCGCTTAAAGGTTGTTCAACTGGGTTTCAAGTCCAAACAAGTGAGTTTGTCTGGGGACAGGATGAGGGAGAGGGACAAGGCATAGGGGCATTTCCAGTAACAATGGCCCATCCAATTAGTCATCAGTCACAATAGTTAAATATATATATAAATATTTCAAGCTGCAACGATACAATCGTCTTGCTAATTTCTTGAACAAATACAAACTTCCTTTTGCTAATCTACATAATTATATCTTACTATCACTATCTCTCTCTTACACACTCACTGACTCTCTGGCTCTTTCTTTACAGGTAAGAGGCATATTTGAGCCTGAACGCGTTAATGTGCTCTAATTTGCGAGCCATGAGCGGATGATGAAGTTGCAATTCTCAGATATCTTCTACCTTCCTTGCCAACTACCGGCTACTGGTTAATGGACATTGAGATGGAGAAGGAGATGGAGATGGAGACGGAGACGGAGACGGAGACTAGTTTCCCCTTGTCTTTTGTCATTCCCTTCCCCTCACTCTGTCTTCCTCTCTCTCTGTCTCTCTCTCTCGGAATATCAACAGGTAATACCGAAAAACAACCACACTATTTGCATTTCACATTATGGCGAGCATTACTCGTATTTTTACTTGCAATGGGAATGTTACTCCATGTATTGTACTTCCCTCCCTCTTGTCCAGTTCCCAGCTCTCAGCTCGCAGTTCCCGTTTAGTGTTAATGACCAAGGGCCAAAGTTGCGAATGGACACAGCGTGTGAATTGTTTCCCTTTACAGGGTGCAGACTACTGAATTCTGTCTCAGAGTAGGGACTAATGCCCGTAGGCTAATGTTGTTAATTAAGTTCTCAAGGAAGTGTTGCAGGCAATGATGGACTTCCCTAATTTAGTTATATGTATCTCGATAAAATGTAACCAGGTGAGCATTAAGTGATCTAGATATAAATGGAAGAAGTTAAGAAAATGTATGTGAGTTCATAAGAATGCGTAAAGAATTCAAGTTAATCTTATAAAAAATAAAAATAAATATTATTTGATAACTATTAAAATTACAGATTGATTCAGTTCAGATTTGTTAAATAGCAGATTGCACACAATTATAATTTACAGTTTAGCTGAACTATCGCATACTTCTATAATATAATAGATAAATATTATATAATTGCTCTTCAAAGAATTCTCCAGACTTTCACAACAGCACAATATTTTCTATTTCCTTCCCATTTTCAATTATTTATCCATATATGCAATTTATGAGCCTAGTACTATTTACAGAAAAGTCAATAACTCTTTTGCTGTGATAAACAGAGAAGCCTTTTAAGCCAACTTATCAATTTTGCTATGGTCCATTTGAGTTTGCCAAAAATTGAGCATCAACATTCACAACAGCTCAAAGGACCAAAGAGTAAAAGTCACACACACATGGGCAAACTAATAGGATCAGCTGACAATATGCTGAGACTTAACTGAAAGCTAAACTTGCACTTGGCTTCAAATTGCTGCAACACAGGCAAAACAACAACAACAAGAACAATAACAACGATAAGAACTTGAAGTCTACTGCAACACGCATAATCAACACTTCATCCTTAGGGTATTGGCCTGGTCAGTAGTTGGCTGTCCAGTTTTATGGCCAGCGAACATAAAACAACTTCAAACAGACCAAACATTAAAGCGCACACAACATTGTCTATGTCCATTTTAGAGGGGTGCGAGGAGAGAGAAAAGGAGGCAGAAGAGGGAGACAACAGAGGGTAGCACGTTGCACGGGAGTTGCAGTTACAATTGGCCATACATATATGTACATATATGTGTGTGTTTGTGGAGGTCAATGACAAGCCCAAGACCAGATCCAAGCCCAAGTCCCAGGTCCAACTTCAGGCAGGCCTAAGACACATCAAGTTAAAGGCAACAACAGCCAACGAAGCATGCATACTAAGCAGGAGAGGAGTAAGAGTAGGAGGAGGGGCAGAGTGTAGAGGGGGAGGGGATTGTGGGGCATGCAACGGGGCAGCTATGTGTGACCATTGGCCATTGGCTCGAGCTGTGTTCTCAGTCCTCAGTCTGGGCCAGCAGCTTCGTCTCTTTTCTTGCCCCGAATGCATTCGTGCGTATGCCAATGACGACGACGACGACGACGCTGCTGCCAGTTAACAACACGATTTGTTATTGTTATACCCCCCCCCCCCCCCAACTCTGAACCTCTTGCCCCCCGCGCTGCTCTACAGACTGTGGCAGAATCGAACCTTCAGCCTAGCAACCTGCTGGCTTTGCTGAATTTATTAGCAGTCGGTTGCCAGTTGCAAGTGCAGACAGACAACGGACCACGAGGAGACCCAAGCACAGACGGACAGACGAAGGGACGGAGCGAGAGAGAGAGAGAGAGAGAGAGAGAGAAATGGGGGAAGGGGAAGTTAGCAGGTACACAGAGCGAAAAAATCAAATAAATCATGCTTAAAATGTCACTTGATTTCTGACTAAGATAGAAATTACTAAAGTTAAAGCTTATTTCAAGTACGGTTTCTTAAATTTAAAAAATTAGAACATTTTAAATAAATATGTATAATAATACTTATGTTAAATTAATGTAAGCCTAATATGCATCAACGTATAAAAATAGGTATTTTTAAGTGCTCATCGAACTGTTTCCCATAACAGACAGACAAGAACCATTTGGGAATTCTAAGCAAGCGAACGTAAAAATGTATAAAAGTTGAATATCTTGCTATGAAAAATCTTTTTAGAACCAAGTTTCGAACTTAAAACAAGAACTTTGGTACTTAATTCTAGTAAATCTGGAGATTTACTTGATTCTTGTCGCTTATTTGTGTATAAAGATTACTTGGAATTGGGTAAACAACTTTTATGCTTTAGTCACCCGTACCTATGTATATCAAGAGTCTTTTTAGAATCGCAAATTCCCAACTTGATTTAATTTCTTTTATATTTTAAGTATGCCTTGTTTTTTCTCTCAGTGTAGCGTTGTGCCGTGCGCCGCATGATGCAGCACCGCATTCCATGGCAATCGATGAGTAAATAATGACCAACGCAACGCAGCCAAACTGGGGCGCAATCAGCGGCAAGAGGGGAAAGAGGAGAGAGAAGGGAGAGTAAGGGGTGGGGAAGACGCTGGTGTGCGGGTTCCCCTTCCTTGTTGTTGTTGTTGTTGCTGTTGTTCTTGTTGTCGTCGTTGTTGTAATCACACTCAGCATGCATTTCAACATGCTGGCTGCCTTGGTCTCTTTTCCTCTTTCCTCCCCCCATCTCTCTCTCTCTCTCTCACTCATTTTGTGGTTGTGTTCTTGTTGTTGTTGTTGTTGGACTGGCGATGGCATATTAACGCCTATTGTTGTTGGGGGTCACGTTGCACGGCCAACGCCCCATTATAATTTGAGTTAATTACGTATTTTAGCTATATAAATATTTCATTTATCATTAATGCCTGCAGTCCAGTCCAGTCAGTTCCCCCCAACTCTCCCCCCTTTAGGCCTACTCCCCCCACCTCGCTCCAAAATTCTATGATTCGACTCCTACAGAGCTATGGCGACCTCTGAACCACAGCAGCACTTGCTGGCTGTAATTGAATATGAATTCATAATGGGGCAAGTCCAAATATACCATTGTGTGGCATGTTTGTCTGCATACTACTTACATATTTGTGGGGGCAGTAAGGGGTTAAGCTGTAGGCGCAGGGTTTATGTAAACACTTTACAATCGAATTATGTGCCCCTGGTTGTTGTATTGTGTTTAGCCTAAGCAATCCTTGAGTGCACTCTAGAGCCTCAGTCGAGACATCCAATCCAGTCAAGTCCACATAAATCAAGTTGGCAGCCCTCAATTTTGATTGGCATTAAGCTCTGCCAAATAGCTCTGCCCTCCAGATAAATGAAGCGCATTGTTTTTAATAGGCTTTTCATATTGCTTCCCGAGAAGCGGCTTTCGATTTGGATAAGCTAACGAATTCAATGAGCAGTAAATCGCAAATGATAGACAGTTGGGCTTACAAAAATGGGGAAACAGAAAGAAAAGGAAACAAAACATTGAATTGTCTTTGAAGTTAGAGGCCTGCATGAATGAACTCAAAATTTGAGTTAAAAAGAATTAATTCGAACGATGTCGAATTGAGTGAATGCAATTCACACATTGAATTGAATTCGTTTGAGTGAGAGTGATATTGAACTCTAAAATTGACAGCTCCTTATCGAAATGAGTGCGAATGAAGGAATGTAAAATAAATTTGACAATGCCAAACTCAATCGAATGACTCGATAGTTTGATTGTCAAATGACTTCATTCTAAACTTTGTTGCAAACTTTCCTTAAAATCGGTCGCAAAGCAATAATGAGCGAAGGCATTAAAGACGTCAGTGGGCTTGTAAGTGTTATTTGAGAAGTGCGTTTTAATATAAATACGTATATGTATGTAAATGCAATTAAGTTGGTTTGCAGGATTTTTGTGTTCCAGCTAGCAGTGCGGCTTCTGAGCGAGTTTTTTCTGATGCAAGAAATCTAATAACAAAGAAGCGTTGTGTTATTGCCATTAACCCAGACAATGTCAATAAAATATTGTTTTTACATTCTAACATAGATTTAGTTATAATAAAAATAAAATTCATTCAATGCTTTATAAAGCTGTTCATCTTTTTATTTTATATGTTCATTATTCACATGGAAGCAACAACAAAAAATACTGATGCTGAAAAAAAATATGAAAATTAAAATCAAAATTCGAAACGAACTCGAATTAACTCAAAACAAAGTAGCTTTCTCACTCATTCACTTCCTGTCACTCCGTATGAACATTGTGAACTGAGTTTGACAAAAACGAACAAACTCAATCAAAATCTTTCGACTTCGCATTCGACTTCGTTCAATTCCTTTCTAACATGAATGCTTCGAACTTCGTTTTAGCTCATTCATGCAGACCTCTATTTGAAGTAAGTGTTAACGGGAAGCATTAAAAGTTAGAAAAATAAAATATAAAAAGAATTTACAGAGCAGTACATAGTGAGTTCTATATTATATATTTAAATAGAAAACAAAAAATATAAATAATTTTTCTTAAATTTATTTTTAATGAATTATAAAAAAACGTATGTTATTCTTTATTATATCTTCTCTAATAGTCCATTTGTATAAGATATTTAAAGTATCATATTTAAATTAACTTTAATACATCTTCTCTAATACTCGAAGTTCCTTTTCACAAGGTATTAAAAGTATCATATTTACATTTAAGCTCAGCTTTTGTTCTTAAAAAAGATATTCTTGCAAGTTGCATTCGATTTCGGAAAATTGTTTTCTGACGTTGTTTGACTTGCTCTTTCTTCTCTCCCCCTCTCTTTCTATTCTTACCTCTTTCTCTCCATTGTTAGTAATTAAAATCTAAAGCCCTTTACTCGATACACATGTTATGTTCACTCTTCCCTCTCCATCCTCGCACTCTTTCTCACCTCCTCTCCTCCTGAAAATACTGTCCACTCACTCACTTCTTACCCCTTTTTCTCCCTTGCCTCCAGCTACCACAAAAGTTCTGCCTTCTATTCGCCTCAACTTGTGCCTTGTCAGAAATGGAGCGTCTAGCTCTTTGCTCCTGGCTCCTAGCTCCTTTCTGATGGTGCTGATGTTTTGTGGTGGGCCAAAGTTTAACTTATGCTTTGCTTCATTATGTAATTATTAGTTTGTGCAATGAACCGTTACACTTTGTTGGCTGTGTGCTTGAATGTGTGAATTATTTAGTAACTAGTTGTTAGTTGTTCTTGTTGTTGTTGTTGTTGTCGTTGTTTGTTTTGCTTTCGGTTAGGCACGCAAGTCGCAGTCAAGTTATGGCTAAGTCTTAACACTGAGCGTCGATTAAATATTAAATTTGCCGTTATTAAATTCAGTTACCAAAACTAATCAAATTATGCACCCCAATTGCTGTGGAATATCCAAAAGTCCAGCAGCCTAAGACCCAAATGACACAGTTAGGGTATTACCCTCTCTTGCACTCTCACTGATAATTGATAAGGGAAAACTGATAGCTATTAACAGGTGCGATACGTTGACAGTGCTCCCTCATTGTTCGCATTTCTTATCAGCAGCTTTTTTCCCCTCCATTGTCATCAGTGATTAATGCCAGACACCAGAAAATGTCAACAGAGATAGATATTTACTCAATACTCATGGCTTGGGGATTACTTTCAGACCGGGTTCAATTTTTGTGGGTATTCCAAATATTTATTGTAATTTTCATATTTTATATTTTCGCCTTTTTGATGGAAATTCGATAAGTTTGTTGGTAATGCGATAACAGTTAGTTGACAATTGTTTGCCAGCAGTTGGTCTAGTGTTTGTCGAACCAGGCCATAATATCAACTGCCTTGTGGCGGCTTTAAAAGCCATTAATATTAACAAAAAGGCGCAAAGTTTAAGCACAATATAAACAAATGTGTATCACATTATGTGAACTCTATTAAAGTAGAGAATTTAATTCATTTAGCACTCAGTAAATATGAAATTAAAAACATTTTTTTAAAAAAGTTACAATTTTTAAGGGAGAATTCCAAATTCTAAAGCCATTTTTCTGAATTTAAAGTTGTCTATTGCACAATATATTTGGTTTAGATTTAATTCTAAAAATCTTTCTATCTTAACGAATTTATTTCATAGAAGAATACTTGCTCTCACCCTTAGCTTTATTATAATATCGACATCTAATCTATTTGGGTTAACCCTTTTCATTGTGCGAATTCTCTTCTTTTTTTTTCAGATAAAAAACACTTTTTAAATATTTCATTGGTTTATTATATGGGTTTATGAATGCTAAGCAACCTGCCTTAAAGCAAAAATTGTGATCCAAATATTTAACCCCATAGTCAACATAGCATCATAACCTTTAGCGACCTGCTAAAAATTCTTGCTTCATTGCGTCGGTAAAAGTTCAGTGAAGCATGAAAGCGCTTTTCGCACTTGCAACAGGCCGAGCACAGTCTGCTTCTTCTTCTACCTGGGAACGGCCCCTTAGGCCCTTCTTGCCCCCGCATCCGCTCCTGGGCTCTCTTAACACTCTCTGACCGAAACAGCAGGTTGACATTAGCCTTACAAGCTCGTGAGCTGCTGTCATAAACTTTTATTATCATTACACTTACGTTGCCTTTGCCATTGCCTTCCCTCTTCTGGCTGTCATATTTGTTTTATTGACTACGCCACATTACAGTGGGAGTGGGAGTGAGATGGGGCAGTGGGAGGGTGACAGAGAGAGAGAGAGAGAGAGAGACAGAGTGTCATTGGGTGTCATGCTCTGTAAACTGCAGTCAATGTCCTCTTTTGTTTTCAAACACTGTCGTTCACGGTGGTGTAGGAGAAGGAGAAGATGTGGAAATGCACTTCTAACATTTGTCAGCATGAAGTGTTGCAGTCAGTTGCTGATAAGATTACCGTTTGCCTGATAACGATGCCGCACATATGTACATACATACGAGCAAGGCATTTCCTAAAGTCCCACGTTGTTGCCAGACATTTGATAAGCACTTGAACTGTCGTTTACCATTGCTGAGATTAGTAACAACCAACAACAAACAACAGTCAGTCAGTCCGATAGACCCATTTGCCACTTGAACCCTGATCAGATATTTGCCTCCTCTTATTTTTTTCTCTATCTTTTTTTGACAAACCCATCAAATGGTTGAATATTCAGTTTACATGGCTTTAATTTGACTTGAAAGCGGCTCTCGTCGCGCCTTTTGGGGCATCTTACTTTCTTCTCATTTCGACCCCTTTTTTAACACGCTTTCATTTCTAAAAATCGAAAAAAAAATCCCCCTGAGCAACTCTGGCCCAATTCAAATGACGTTCGACTTTGATGCACTACGAAACTTAATTTTTTGCCTACAACGAGTTTTTTTTCTTACTCCTTTCGTTTATTGGTTCTGACTAGAGCTGAGTGCGTGATTGATTTAATTTTTTGTTAAATATCGTATACTATCGATTTTAGAGTGCAATTGTTAATTAGACTTTACTTAAAGTGAAAATTGGCTGCGGCTAGAGTTGTGCGAGTGTTGCAATATTTTTTAATATCGTATACAAATTTTTAGTGGATTTTTTTAGAATATTACGTATTTTTTGTTAAATAACGTTATCTTATATTATAAGTTATCATTCAACTTAAAGACAACAAGATTGGCCAAACAGAACGGTAGTAATGGCTGATTTAAGTTTCAAGCAATGTAACTGCCTAAAAGTATGCAATAAAAAGTTTTTATGTTTATTTAAATAAATAACGGATATCCTATAGTCGGGAACTCGACTATAGCCTTTGCCGCTTGTTTATAATATTATTTAAATAATATTTCCTTGCTTACTTTTCAGTTTACTTTTTCTTTATTTTAACTATCGTAATTTGTCGTGAGTCGTGTTGGGTTGACTTCTTATGTAGGGAACCTTTAATGTCCTTCGTGTTCGTGACACGACACGTGGCCAGCACTAATTTTCTTCCACTTTGTGTGCTTTCTTTTGCTGCCTGGCACATGACAATCCACACGGTTTGGCATTGTTGTAAGCTGAGTGGAGTGGTTGCAAAGGATGGAAGGATGGAAATGATGGAATTGGTGTGAGTTGGCATAGGGTGCGATGACAGCTGGGTTGGGTTCAGGTTTGGGTTTGGGTTCGGGGTGTGGTACATGCGATATATGAATACAAGCAGCTCATCTACATGAAGATATAGATATGTGCACATGTGCATATGTGTGTGTATATCCTTTAGCTTATCCCTGCCAAGCGTGTGCTTTACGCCAGCTTGTCGTGTGCCTTTGGGTTATACATTTAACTCAGTCGCTCATATTACACAGAGAAAACAGAAGCACTTTGCAACGGATTAGGTTTTTGGTATGCCAGATATTCAAAGTGAAAGGTAGGAGAGGTAGAAAAGTAGGGTCGGGTGCCTGTTGAGTAATGTGAAACAAGGGGGTTAGTGGATTAATAGATGAAACAAGCATTTCACCTTATATGATTGCTTGTCTTAAGGCTCAAAGAGAAGAGTATACAATGTCAGATGTAAATATGTGTAAATAAACAAACATAAACAATTTTCAGTAATTAAACAGTTCAAAATATAATATTAAACTTACATCTTATGTATGATTAAGCAGTTGATATATTAATCAAATGTAAGCTATTAACACGATTGAGAAGCTTTGAAAGATTTAAGCATTTAAAAGATTTAAGTTATCAACATTTTTGGCAAACAAAGCTTGTATGTTAATGATTACTATAGATCATTATTATTTGTAAATTGTTACACAATTTAATAAATAACTAAGTTTCCCATCAGTCAGAATTATTTTAACTCATTACTATGAGATTCACTGTACATTTTCTATGTCTGAAAATCAGTGACAATCATAAAATTGCATTTTTTTTGGAGCTTTGATTTATTGTAAAAATTAAATTACCAATTATTATAATTCATCTTAAATTTAAAGCACTATTTGCTCTTCTTAAATTTGCTGGAAATATTATTTGTACTTTTTTTATACTGTTTATCAGAACTTGTACAGTTGCTTCACTTGCAACTATTCAGAGCTCGTTAAGAGCTTTTGGTGAAGACTTTAAACTGCCTGAAAAGCTGCAGCCAAATGCGAAAAACCAATTGAAGCCCTTCAATCAACGCTCCCAATGGCGTTTCCACGTTGCAGCAGCCGCACTTTCAGTCAGTCAGACAATCAGTCAGTCATTCTAGCATTCATTCGTTGTAGCACTCATTCTATCATTCATTCATACATCTGCTCAGCCATAGGAGAGGGCTATTCATTCATGAGCAGCGAGGCATTCATTGCAAAATCCGCACAATGTCTTTAATTCCCTTGATATTTCACTTTGTGCCGCCGTTGCCGACGTTCAAACAGACACCCAACAAATAACTAGGTGTATATATTTAGTTGTCTAGCATAGTCTCTGACTCTGACTCTGGCCTAGGCGGGCGGGAGCTTAACCCGTCGATGGCAGCACGCCAAGGTGGGGGCGTGGCAGCACCCATGGGTGTCATTGCTACGTTTAATATTGCAAAAAGGATGCCGGCAGCGACAGGAGCAGCAACAACAACAACAACGTCGACGCGGTGGCGCCCACATTTGTCTTATACCTTCCCTGTTGCCCTGTGCCAGGGACGGATTTGTCAGAGCGCGGGTGTCAGCGGGGTAGTTGGGGGGGCTGGATATTTACTTTAGTCTGGCATTTGCTTTATGCTCTCAAATAAAAAAGCGCTTTCTCCGGCTTCTGTTTGCTCTCTGTGTGTTCTTCTTTTTGTTGTCCTCCTCCTTTTGCTACTGATTTTTCCACAATTTTTCCTTACACATTTTTATACTTGATTCTCTCGCCATTTCACTTTTCGCTCCTTGCTGGGTGTAATGTTTGATTTAGTGTTTGTTTTTTAGCTCTCTGCTTCCGTTTGCTGAGCTCTGATCCAACTCTCGACTACCAATTTTCCTTCCTTTCATTTTTTTTCTTCTCTTTCCTTTCGTCCTTTTTGTACTATGTGTGTTGGCTTTAATAAGCTTTTATTTCCGTTTTTCAGCATGTTTTACTCTCCTTCTCTGCTCTTTTGGCAAGCTTACTTCTTTTCTTTTTATCATTTTTGTATGCTCTATAAAATGGTTGAAAAGGGTTGTTTTTTAAAGTAGCTAAATAGTGTTTTTACACTTGATTAAGAAGTAAAGAGTTTGTTGGATTTCCTCGAGTATTTTCTCAGCCAAAAGTCTTAATAACCCAAATGTTTTAGTTCGTAAAAGTGATTAAAAAGTTTTAAAGATATTTTTTTTAGCTAGTAGTCTGAGTACATTTTAATAAACGGGGTATATTCTAGTTGTGCAGTCTGCATTAAAAAATGTCTACATGCAATTTTTGTTATTGTTGGCGATTTTTGCTTTTCCCGCACCTTGTTGCTGTTTTCCTTTCGCCTGTTCTTATTCATAGCTTTTAATTTGCGGTCGAAATGAAATAACAATAAATAAAATGGCCACTCCGCGGCCTTCGTTACGAGTCTCCTTTCCACCGTCTTCCATCTTTTTTGTCTGCCTTTTCCTGTCTCTCTCTTTTGGGACACTCCCCGAGTGTTTCAGCAACTCGCGGATCCTTTTGCATTTATTCAAGAATTGTTGGAATTTTATGTAAAAATGTGAAGAGGAATAAAAGGAGCAAAAAAATGTTGCCGCTATTTGTTTATATTTGTTTTTATCTAGATGGCGTTGATTGCAGGTATTTGTTTGTGGGCACTTCGGTTCGGACCAAAACTTTGTGGTCACCTCAATGTGATTAAGAAGTTATTTTTGTGGCAGGGTTATGTGTTGGGACGAACACAGAACGAAGGCGATTAGCGATTGCCTGGCCAGAGCTGGGCCAACAGATAAGAAAATATTTGCATTTATATATTTCTATTTAATTGGACATTGGAACTTTAATAAAGAAAATCAGTTTAAAATCGTGACTTGAGCTGAATCTTTAGGAATTTCATTTGCTATACTCTGAAATTTCACTGCATCAATTTCTTGAAATACAAATAAAGTATTTAACAAAATTTATTTAATTTAAAAATAATCAAAACTGTTAAAAAAAACTTCACACAGTCCCATCAAACAACTAAAAACTGAAAATATATTTTATTAAAAAGTTTTATGACTGAAATTTGTTTCGGTTCTCATTTGATAGATTTCACATTTGATTTCGCAATCTGAAATCTGCAATCTTTCGCAAGTAGCTAACAAGTTCTAAGCACTTCCGATAAGTTGTTTAAGCAGCGTTTGCCTTCACCCCAAAAAACACAAAACAGCATCGCACAAAATTGGCAATGAAACTTTTCTGGCTGCAATAAATTCAGTTTGGCACAGTTTTGGCAGCTTGGCAACTTCCAGTGCACAGAACGCGCTTATAAATAATAATAATAATAATTTTTGTGCAACATATTGGCAACTTGGCAGCGCCAGCTGCATGCAACAACCAAAAGTCGAGACAAAAATACACAGAGTTGCCAAAAAGGAAGGACAACTGTGGGGATACCCTTTAGATATACATAGTAAATATGAAAGATATATATAATAGATTTTTTATAGAATAGTTTAAAACAGTAAACAAATTTGTAAATTCTATATAAACTTATAGTAAAGTGCTTTGAAGTATATATTTATATATTTTGTAACTTAAACAAATCTAAATCTTACATACCTTCACTTGCAGCATTATTTTTTACAGGTAATTAACATGCACGCCAAAGTTGCAGAGAGCAAAAAAGTTTCTGTTAAATGTACAGAATTTAATAATTTGTATAATCTTTTTCTGCATAAGCTCAATTTTTTTTCTTTATCGATATTGCAGTCTGTGGCATATGTTGTTGGTTGAGTTTGGCAACATGTTGCATGATTGGAGCCAGTTTTTTTTAGTTGTACTTTTTGGCAATTGCAATTACATGAAACGCAATGTATCTTTGAGATACTTCCGCTGATCATACACAGCTCTCTCGTTTGTGTGTTGGCGTTCTATCTCCGCCTACACAAACACACCTCCAGCTGTATTAGAAACGCCTTAGTGTGCTGAAAATAAAATAAAATAAATCAAGCTATAAATATTGAGCGAGTATTTTGTATGGTTTCATTTTCTAACTGGCCCATAAAATGTTCATTAAACTTCATTTCTGTGTATTTCTTTTATTTTACTTGTATTTCGTATCATAATTTTGTCCATTGTCTGTGTGAATGGGTGCGACGACAGTCGATTTATATGACTGACACTATTCGCTATGCACATTAAATTGATTTTATGGTTCTCTATTTTTTTAGGGCTTGCAAATGAAATTTTTAGACGAATTTCGAGCGTATAATTAAAGGGCAGTTAAAATTTAATGCATTACATCGTTAAACTTATGAGCATAGACTTGTCTATTCAACTTTCAGACATTGTTGTGATATCCATCAATAGACAATGATTAGTTTATTAGCTGTAGCTTAGCCAAGTTAAGATCCGCACAGCGGGAAATCCAGGCCAAGTGTTCATTAAGAAAACTGGGGAATGTGTTTCTCAGATATTTAGATATGATCTTTAGCGATTAGATTAAGATACTCAACTGGTTTTTTAATAAGTTGAGGAACATGATTTTAGATCATTTTTGTTGTAATTTAAGTATAGAATTAAATGGAATTATAAAACAATTATTATACAATTATGTTAGATTAAACTCTATAAAATCTTCATGCACCTTTACAATAATAATTCGGGTTTCTATGGAGAATTCGATGTTCATTTATCTTCTCAATACCAATCATATGGAGAATGCCAATTGCTTGGACATTGATTGATTGATTTGAGCTATTGCAATGTATTCTGTATGATTCAGCTTTTTCTGTCATCCCTCTGACCATTTCAACTGGTACTCACTGTAGAGTTAACACCCTTTTTGAGATCAATCTATATTGCCACTTGCCACAGGTTTTTTTTTTACACCCCAACCAAAATATTATCAACCTTCCACCCAAAAGCCTTCCGCCCTCATATTCTCTCTCTTTCATTCGCTAATTCGCTTTCTCTCTTCCTCTCTTGTCACTCATTTGAAAATCGCTTCTTGCACTTTAACTGCCAACAGTGCGGAAATTTTGTTCATTCTTTCGCGTTTTGCTTTGTGTTTTCCCCCTAGCGATTTTCCATTTGTTCCATTTGCCAACTTGAAATGCAATACAATGGGCATTAAGTAATTGTTGCTGTTCTTGTTCTTGTTATTTGTTGTTTGTTGTTGTTGACAAATCCACACATTTTTCATAAGCTCACTCAGACTGAACATAAAAACGCGTGCTAGAGATGAGCGCGTGACAATTGAAATGATCACGAAAATTACGATCAGAAAAAACGAATGGAATTTGTAAAGTCGTTGATATACTGATTATATATAAACATATACAGTCGAACTTCCCTAACTCGAACTTCTCTAACTCGAATTCTCTCTAACTCGAACTAAATTGAGTGGCAATAGCGTATACTAAACCGAACAAAAAGACTTCCCTAACTCGAAGTCTCCCTAACTCGAACATTTTTCTTGGATAATGGTGATTCGAGTTAGGGAAGTTCGACTGTATGTATATTTCTTTTTTATTATTTTATTTCATTGATAATTAGAACTCTAAGCTATATTTTTTTATAATTTATCGCATTAAGTAAAACATTTTATAAAAATCTGTGTTAAACATAATTAATTTTTATCATAATTAAAATCTTTTATTGATTCTTGATCACGAATTGTTTTAGTCCCTCACGATCGATTCACGCACTCAACTCAAATGGGGCACTCAAATATCGGCAATGGAGTACTCGCACTCATACTCGTACTTATACTCATACTCATACTCGCACTCATACTCATACTCGTACTTATACTCATACTCATGTGCTCAACTCGTTCACTCCGCAGTTTGCAGTCGATTTTCGTTTACTTTTGCTTTTGCAGTCGTGCAGTTTTGTTCCATTTTTCTTCTTTTTTATATATTCTTTTTACTTTTTGCGCCTATTATGACGCGGACATGAACGCGACGTTTCAATTGCGTGGAGTGGAGTGTCCATCTCCATCCCATTCTGGCATTTAAGCATTGAAGTCGTTTCGTTCCCGCTTTTCCGTCACACGGTTTATGAGGGCACATTATGCCATTTATCGCAGCTTAAATATTGCTCATAAACCAGCGACTTGAGTCACTTCAATGTGGTGACTGTGGAACCTCCACTTACAATTTACTGCCCTTTCCAGCTACAATTTCAGTTTCAGTTTCAATTCCAGACACCAAGTACAAGTAAGACCCGGATCGGTTCCTCAGTTTACTTGATGGGCCCACATATGGAAAAATGTATATTAATGCACTTTCGTTTATGAATATTCAACTTAATAATCATTTATTTTATGGGGCGACAAATTATATATTACTGCCCCCTGGCAATCGATTAATTAAGCTAAGTTTTTTGCTAACTAATTTGTACTTCTGACATTACACAAATATTTTATTTGCTTTTATTCACTCTGGTTTGCTTTCAAATTTAGCAACTATCAACCAGAGTTGCCTTTTGAATGTTTAATTAAACTTTAAATGCTGTTGCCAAGGAATTAAAACTCCAATTCCTCTTTGCATGTTCTTTTCTTGAACTGCAAATTTAAGCACTCATTAATTATATAAAAAATTTCAATTAATTATTTCAGTTGCTTGCTGAGTAAAACGTTAAGCGTTTTTCTTTGTTAACAATTTTCGCTTCCTCTGCTTCCATTTTCGCACAAACAAACAAACAAAAATGAATAATTGTGCAGTTACCTTGACTTTTGCATCTACAAACCTAATAATTAGATAATAACGACTTCCAACAACAAAACAATTGCAACAAGAAATACACGGTATAATAACGTAACCTTTGCAATTTTTTCTTATTTCGTTTTGTGTCTTGTTAGCCAAATTAGCAAAAAACATTTGCGAAAAAAAAGGAAAAAGAATTAGTGTAGCTAACCTTGAAGTATTTTTATGGAATGCAACTAACGAACTTCGGTCAGCAGGAACAGAAAAAACAGAAAAGATAATATAATGTGAAACAATAAAACAAAAAAATCAAGATAGCAAAAGATTTAAAGCTAGCGCCATTGAGTCTGTGGATAAAGATGTGAATTATGATGAATTTTATGAGCTTATTTAGATTGTGTGTTCAAAATTTAATGAGAAACTTAAAGCAATAAACAGAATTGGCATGTTAAATAGTTTTAAAATAATATATATTTAATTATAAATAAAATGAAGATCTTGATATTTATTTGCTAATATCAGCATGAAATTATGTTAAGTAATGTTATTTATATAAATATTGAAAATTTTCAATGTTAAATTGTGGATTTTTATAATTTCGTAATTATTTAAGATATAACTTTTCATGTTGAGCTCACTAACCCCTTTATTGATTTGTCATTTGATCATCTACAATAATATATATTTTAATATCGCACACAGCTGTTACACTTCAATTGAAAATATTTACTCATATGCACGATAGCTCTTATCCAAGCTCAACCTTTCGAGCACCATTTTATATACATACATTACATGCAATAAAATCTCTTTCACCTTATGTTCTTCAACTTTAAGCTGTTGGTTGTATTTATGCACATGTCACAACCCCAAAAGGCTGACAGCCAAAAGCAGAGCCAAAGCTTTACTCGATTATATTGCTGATTGCTTTCCGGTGACAGGCGTCCCTGGTAGTCCTTCCTTCTCCCTTCCCTTCCCTTCCCTTTTATGCTCTCCCTCTGCTTCCCTAGGGCACCTCAACAGGCTGCTGCTTTGAATACGTCGCGTTCCTGTCGCAACCCATGTGGAAAAATGCGGGACCCGACCAACAACGCCCTCTCATCCCTAAAAAAAGAAATAAAAGCAACCCAGAGGGTGAACTCTGCTTGTCACTTCAATTGTGTGGAACGCTGAAAATATTGGCAAACTTTGGCGCCCAACGTGCACAAAATACAAGTAAAAATACCAACAAAAATTTATTAAAATAAATATAAACAAAAAATTGTTTGTTTTTTAACGAATGCGTGACTTTAAGCTGTCAGCTAAGCTGACATGAATAGCTAGAGGTCCATTTGAAAAGCGGGGCGGGACATTCAATTGAAAGATACAAGATACAATTGGCCCGCATGTCTGCACTTTGGCGGCCACTTGGCCCACTTATCAATGCAACGGCATCGCCATCGCCCATTGTGGCCCCACCCAAAAGCCAAGTTAAGTCAAGGCCTGATGCACACAAATCGATAAGAGCCCAAACAAAATCACAGTCTCAATGCAATTACCATAAACATGGTTAACTCCCGCCCAGCTGCTCCTGATGCTGAGATTCTCCTGATGCTGCAGTCAAATTAAAAAGTTTTCAAAACTAACGCACAAAACTATCCATGGGAATTGGAAGAGGGTTTGATAAGTCAACACGTCTTTATTATACCCTGCAGCCAGAAGATTTGGGGTTGGATATTAAAAAATCATAATCATAATTTAACTTTATTACATTGTTTTTAGTTTTTGAAACTTTGAAACGATACCTTATATTTATAAATTATGAAATTACTTTTTTTTAATATTGCATACATTTTTTTAAATAATAAAACATGTTTAATAAAATAAACCAAATTTAGCTATACGAATATAAGAAATTAAATTTTCAGCTTTCTAGCTTTAACCGTTTGACCTTCACGGTAATTTTTAGTCAGTGAGTCATTCGATTTTTTTTTTAAAATTCATGATCAAACATGATTTTTATAATATTTTATATTTATGTTTTTTAAATTATTCCTTAAACAAGTCCCTGCTTAGTGTATTAACTCGTCAAACTTTACAATTTTGACTGGTTCTGCTGGCCATGTTTGTAGTTGACTTCATTTGCCAGTTGCTATTGCCGCTGACTTCTAACTTTGTCTGCCCGTTCAGTGTTCAGTTCAGTTTAGTTTGGTTTATTTTATTTCATTTTATTTGGTTGCCAGTTTTTCTATTTATCTCTATATATATGTATTTCCCTCTCTTTGCCATTTTCCGTTGTATTTCCTATGCAATTTTGTGTCGCCTCTATTGTTGTTGTTGTTGTTTTTGGCTGGTTTTGCCAGTTGGTTGGTTTGTTGAAGGTCGTCGCAACAATTTTTGGAAAGTACATTTAGAAGTTGTTACCGCTGTTGTTGTTGCTGTTATTATTCTTGTTGCGAAAACATAATTGTTGCAAAATGTGGTTTTGGTTTTGGTTGGAACCTGAATATACGAAAATAGATTGTGATTGCATTATGACGAGCTTGACTATCCATGTTGTTGGCTTTAAATGTATTTGTTGATTATTGCTGGCAAATAATAGCATAAACAATTTAACTTAATGGTTTTAGAGAGTAGTTTTAATAATATAAAGATTAAAGAAGCTGCATATTAAGAACCATAAAGTATAAGAACCAAAATAACAAGGAACATATTGAAAATATCATTATCACGTTACAATTTTACACCTAAGTTTGTTGATTTTTATGAATATTATAGATTTGCTTTTAAAACTATGCTTTTTCGTTTTGTTTATAAATTTATACAAAGTACTGTAGCCATAACCTACCTTACTGTAGAGCTGTAGAGGTTTTAGCCAAGAAACAACCCCAAAAAGCAGCTCGTTGACATATTTGGAACCATTTATATAAAGGAAAAGCGGCAACAACGCCTAAGAGAGACATCAATGGAGGAACTTTTAGGTTCGTTGGTCGACTGTCGGATGGTTTTTTTTGGGGGGTTTGGAAGTAAGTTTGGAATCTCTGTAGCCAAAACTACAAGCAATAAGATTATATCGCTGGCATTTGGCCAAAATTTATAAATCAGTGGAGCAATTTGTGCTGATTTAGTGACATGATACGAATCGAGCCAACTAAAGGACAACAGGAAAACATCAAGTCCGAGTTGGAGTCCGAGTCCGAGTCCAAGAACGGACAAAGCCTCAAAGTGACTGCAATGGAGACTATAGAAAACTCCCGATGGGATACGAAACCAGACAAAAGGGAAATGGGAAATCGAGGAGTGGCAAAGTGGAAAAGTAAAAGAGAAGTGCAATGAAGTGTATAACGTTATAAATAAAGAAATGCTCAAATTAAAAGTGCACACGTTGAGACAAGCAAAGATAAATGGACCGAAAAGCGAACAATTAGCAAAAGAGCGAACGAAATGGCAACACTCGCGTTAGACTGAAACAGCAACAGACTGACAGTGTCGCCGAAGTTTTTTGTTGACTGGCAAATGGCCAAAACAAAAAAGTACACACCAAATTGAGTTACTTAAAAGCCAAAAGCGTGCACACAAAAATACAAAGAGGAGACTTACAAAAATAAAATAAAATAAAAAAAAGTAAAGCGTCTCTAAGGCAACGATGTTGGCATACTCTATAAAGGCTATTTATGGAATTGTTACATTTAAAAGCAGCTTATTACAAAAGGCACTGTCATGTCCTTTATACAAACAAGTCCAAGAAAATCAATTTCAGTTTACAAAGCAAACAATTATTTCTGTACCAAAAAACTTGTTTAATTAAAAGTAATTGTACTTTAATTTAGTTTGCTAATAAATACTATATAATTCTTGGCTTCTATACAAAATCCACAATACTCTGCTTACGGATTGGGTATAAAAAAAACGAGGGAAAATTGTGTTGCAACCTAATTTGGTAAGGGGGGCGTTGCAGCTGTGACTTTGCAGCGTTGAATTTCGCACGAGATGTCAACACTGTGAAATGACGGCATTAATCTTGAGGTCAGGATAGCACGCCATCTACAGTCCGGAAGCAGATACTGATTAGCACGTTGCGGAAACGGAAGTGAGGGGGCAATGAAATTAAAATGCAAACTGCAAAAGCGCGCAATGAAATTTGAATAAAGCGCGCTCAACGATTGCAATTGGGCAAAGTAATTATGCAAACCAGATGGGCAAGGGAAAGAGAGGGAGAGAGGAGTCGGGAGAGAGAGAGAAAGAGAGGAGTAGGAGCTGCAGGCAACGAATTGCAGCGACTATTGCCTCAATTTGAACTTTTTTAATTTAATTTTAATGAGGCGCGCTTTTCAATGTAAGCACTTCAATTTGCGGCAAACTCTCTCTCTCTCTTTCTTTCTCACTTCTCTCTCTCTCTCTCTCACACACACTTCTCTCTTGTGCTGTGCAGCATAATTTATGCAAATTAATTTGTTAAAAAGGAACTTTAACTATGCTGTGTGGGGGGACACTTTAAAGCACATTACGTATGCGCCACATCGACCAGGTGAACTCAGGTGGTCTCCAGGTCTGTGTATGGGTTAGACTCTTGAATGTTGCGGTCACAATGAATGCTACGAGCTGGGAGTTGGGAGTGAGAAGGGGAAACTGGGAGTGGAAAGTCTCTGCCACGCTGTTGCGTAATTAATTGGCCATGTTGCATTTGAGTGGCCAGCCAAGTGGCAGAATGACGGCAACCCTTTAGCCCTATAAGCCCCAACCCAATATTCCCATTCCGATTCCCATTTTGATTCCCATTCCCATTGCAAAGGTTTCGCATTACAACAGCAGCCACAATTGAATTCTGTTCCTCTGTTATTCTGTTGCCGCCAGCGAGTCTCAAATCGCTGAGAGAGACTGAGAAGGGAAAAGGAGAAAGAGGAATCGGATAGATAGACAATGTGCAGAGTGCAATGATGAAGGCCTCGCAAACTTTGGTGTGCAATAGGTTAAACTATTGTACGTCTAACAACGACGCCTCAACAATTGGCTGTGGAGTTGTGTGGGAGCATGAGTTGAAGCACATAATAATATACTTAACAATTAACTTATCCATGCACAGTGATTAGATAAGTAGGCAGATATCAATTGTAATTAGAGCTAATAACTATCAAGCTATTTAGAAGGAGGTATATTAGGAAATAACCAAGAATCATTTACAACAATTCCTGTACAGCAAATCAACTTAATCAGTGTTTATATTAGGTCAAAATAACAGAGATTTAAATGAAGGAAAAAATGAGTAGGAAAGAGATAAAAGAGTAAATAAATGCATGATAGAACTGATGTTGGAAAGGAGAGTAGATAAAAGGAGAAATAGAATGAGTAGAAATTTTAGTTTTAAATAATCGAAGATTAAACGATCAACTATTTCCTTCTCTTAAAACTAAATTGAATTTTAAATAGTTTAATGTCGACTGCTCTTTGTTGACGTTAAATAGTATTATTGTTTAATTAAAGATAAAGACTCAAAATCAAGAAACCCATGCTAAGATCTTTCTTTTTGGGTTCTTTCCAATTAGAGCAGCTCTCATCTTATGCAGTACTTTATTTTATAACTTTAAATGCAATTAAATTTCTTGCAATCTGCATTCAAACTTAACTTTGAGTACTCATTTGTACTCAATCTCATGCACACACACACTCACTGTGTGTGTTTAACTTTCACCGTCCACTTAATAAGTACATCAACAACAGACCAAACAGAGTCCAGTCAAAAGAAAATTTGCATAAGTTTATTAAACGTGCAACGCACTCCCCTCTCTTTTTCACTCACTCTCTCTCTCTCTTTCTCTCTCTACCCCCTTGGGGCATCCCTTTTTGAGGCACTTAAGAGTGCAGCCGGAGCAAGAACAAGACTTGAGGACTTTTGAAGTATGGACTGACGCTGTCACAGTGGCAGCAGCTGTTGAACTCGTCAACTGCAGCTGGACAACGTTGCGTATGCGTATTATCATTATATCAACAATAAGGAGGCCTGGGCCAATAAATTATGTGCCAATTACAAAAGGCAATTGCATTAATCATGCGACGACTTGCAAGTACCTCCGAAAGGCGCCACAGCCTCTTTTCATGTCTTTCTGTGTTTCTGTTTTGCTTGTCAAGAAAGGGGCGTGGCATTTGGGCAGCTGCTGCCGCTGCTGCACAAATTGGAAGTAAAACTCAAAACTCGTTTTGTGTTTACTTCTTCTACAATAAGTAGACGTCGCGTCGTTGCGTCTATATGCGTAAAATGTCATAAATTTAACGCAGTCGAGTTGCAAACAAACTTTTCCCCCTTCCTCCTCCTCCTCCTGTGGCAAGCTGGCCCCAAAAAAGCCAAGTGTCATGTAAATGTGCAACAGCCTGGAGCTTGGAGACTGGAGTCTGAAGTTTGGAGCCTGGGAGCCTGGGAGCCGAGAGAGACGTGGCCTGCAAAGCCGCCAACTGCTTTTAACTGTCATTAATTATGTCAAAATAAGATTTAAATGCCTTTTTGTCTGCACAAACATCAGCGGCATGCGATATGACAAACTAAACAACCTACCCCCAACTAACCCCCTCTTCAACCCTCTGACAAAGTGACACACCCTTTAACCTCCTCTGAAATGAAAATTTAGTCCCTCTAAGCTCCTGCCGCATAAATATAATACCATTTGTTTAGCACAAAACGTTAAGACTTTTGTGTTTTCGGTGGGTTTGTTGACGGCTTTCAGCTTGAGCTTGAGGTGGGGCCTCAATTGGAGCCATTTGGTGGTTGGGTCGTTGAGTGGTGCTGTGGTGGTGCCGAAAACTCTAGTCGCGCCAGCTGCACAAATAAACTTTCATTAATTATGCGCATTTGGAGTTGCTCAGAACAGAACGGGCATAATCAGCTACAATTCGGCTGGTGTGAGAGAGGTTTTAAGTTAATAGAATTTTGAATTAGCTATCGTTTTCAACTCAACAAATGTTGATGATTGAATTAGCATTTCACACAAAGGGAACTCTTCTATCTATCGAAAATATTTAGTTATCATCCTTGCGTAGAACCTACTTTAAGGTTAGTCATGTGTCGAACTCTTCCCAAAGTTCCACACTTCCCAGTTTCCACTCTAACACTCTTTCCAGTTTCCACTCTAACACTTTCTGCAATTTTCTGTGTACGTCTCTTCTAGAATTCCCCGTTTTTTGTTTATGTTTTTAGTTTTACTCTCTTTGTCTCTGTTAAGCATTAATATTTCCCTATTTTTCTTTATGCATCATTCGTAAACGTTTCTCCATTCTTCTTTCTGTCGCATTCTTTACGCTTGTAGTGCTCTTTATTCTTCTATCTCTTCCTAATTTTCTGTCTTTCTGTCTCTCTCTTTTTTCCGTTTCACTGTTGCGCATTTACATTTTTCGTTTTATGTTTATGTATCATTCGTAAAGTTTTCTTCAGTTTTCTTATTGTAATATTCTTACTCCTTGTTATGCTTAACCCTCCTTTTTTACTTTCTCTTCACTGTAAAGCCTTTCTTACCCTCTTCTCTTTTTTGCATCCTTCGCAAACGTTTTAATGCAATGCCAATAAACGCTTTGATTTTTACTTATTTGCAGCCTTTCTCGCTATGAAAAAGAATGTATAAGTAATTACATGCTCAGACCTTTTGGTAATTGCATCCAAAAACCGCAACCCTAACACCTTACTGTCCCAAAGGTCTGTGTTGCTGTCCCCTTCCTTTGTTTTCTCCCTCCCTTACGTTCAACTCCCCATTTCTAAATGTCAGCTAAGTCACAAAAATCTGTTACTTAATTTCAATTGACTTTGAAAAGCGCGACGTATGGCAAAAAACTGAAAGTCTGGCTGTTTGCCTGCTTCAATTTCGACATGGAACAAATCAGTTTAATACAACGCCTCTCCTCCTTCCTCTTCTACTCCCCCAGCAACCACCCAATATACTCAGTAGTCAAAAAGTGTATGGAGAGCCCAATTCCAATCCCAATCCCAATCCGCAGTCAGTCGTCAGTCTGGGAGCGATGCTTATCAATTTGAAATTACTTTAGCCTCGAACACAAAAGACAAGCCACGCACACGATAAAGACACATACATAGAGTGAGAGAGAGAGAGAGTAAGAGAGAGGACGAGAGAGATGGTGAGGGGAACAAAGAGTGAGAGGGCGCAAAGACAATCGCGCCAACATCGACAATGCTGACACCCCATAAAATATTTAAGTTAACAGCGGCTGTTTCGGCCCGAGGGGTGCGACAGAGTTTCACTGTGGGGAGAGAGACAGGAAGAGAGGACAAAGGGAGAGGGGGTAGCGCATTAAAGGGCGTCGCAGAGCGCGCACCCCGCACTCGCAAGGACTCTGGCAGGACTCGGGAGTAAGGACTCAGGACTCAGGACTCGGGACTCTCGTTCACATTAAAGCGCCTCAATGTTGCCTCAATGTGTTGCCTTTTTTGCCGCACGTCCTTAGCCTCATATTTGTCGACCCTTGTAACAAACTCGCTTGGCACTTTGCTCTGTCTCTGCTGTGTGTGTGTGTGTGTGAGTGTGTGTATTGCAGTGTGTGTGTCTTCCTTCCTTCCGGTTTCGTGCTCGCCTTTTTGCTTGGGTTTCCAGTTTTTTTTTTCCTTTTTGCTCAACTTTCTCTTTGGCTGTTGCGCCTGATAAGCTTCTGTCCGTTGCTCCCACTTTTTTCCCTGCTCTTCTCGCTCTCTCCTCTTTACAGCCTTGCCAGATCAACTTAAGCAGCGCACACAATCTGGCAACGCTGCGCTGAATGAACAACTTTATTTCTGGGCATGCAATTTGGCGAATTGTGCGGCTTTCTGACGTCTTTCACCTAGAAATACCCTCCACTACCCTACCCTACACCCTTTCTCTGTTGTGTACACTCTTCACCCCCACGGCATTGCCACTTTGGTTGGCGACAATGCCGTCTCACAGGATACAATGTTTCATAAATTTAAAGAGGCGTCAAGTTCATTTCGCTTGTCTGTGGCAAACTCTGCTCTCTGCCCTCTGCCTGCCACTCTTTGGTTTTCTAATGTTGCCACACACTCTGACACATCAATTCTCCTCTTTTCTTTCTTCCCCTCTTTCCATCTTTCTTATGAGCTTTCGGCTGCTTCCTTTTTACGGGCTTCGTTTTATGTGTGTTTTGTGCTTCGTTCTATTCGTCTAGACACGTCCTGGTTTTGCAGCAACTTCAGCTTGCCACGGCTTGTGGCACACAAGTTGCCGCGACTTGGCTTATTCATTACCAACATCAACATCAACTTCATCATCATCTTCATAATCAGCATTGTGCACTCAACAACAAAATATATATAAATATAATAATAATAATAACAACTTCATTTCGCTTGCAACATCCTCAGCTCGTGTCGTGCAACAGCTGCCACTGCGTGTCACGCGTGACACGTGCCCCAAGAAATTAACATCAAAAAATGTTTATTGAAAACAAGCAAAAATGTTAAAAGTCGCTTAACAGATACTCTAACTCATACTCACACATAAGTATGTACTCGTTTTTGTATTCATCCTGCTATTCATAAATAGTTTGAGCGCTTTTGAATGATGCAAATGGGCGAATTGAGCGGCGCCAGAAACTTGTGCGCGATTTTAATTAGAAAACTTTTGCATTTGTTTAACGAGTCCCTTTTTTTATTTCGGGCAACATCGTTTGCCAAGTTTAATTGAAGACAATTTGTGTATGGCTGTGTGAGAGTGTGAGTGTGTGGGCGTGTGTAAACCAGGGCTGCATAAGCTCATTTCAAATTAATTTGCAGATTTTTAAGTTCAGTCTCTCACTTTAAGTTTCCTCAACAAAAAAGGTGATCTGTCATCTTTCCAGAAACTAATTCATCATTTGACTATTTTTCTGTAGTTAAATTCTTCTCTTAATCTATCGATCAATCTGTAGATCTATTCATCGATCAATGTATAGATCTATTCCTCTAACGATATGTCTCTCTGTTCATCTTCTAACTGGTTATCTTGACCGACTAAATATTAATTAATTATTGCTTAAGTCTGTTCAAATGCAAAGGTATCTCAAAAGATTTGTTCTTCATGGAAGCTATAGATTTATCTCTAAAACTTTCTTCTCATATGTATCCATCTGCAATAATATTATATTTAGGGTATTCACTTGACTGTGGCAGCCTGGCACATGGCACATGTCCCAAAACGTCACAACAACAACTTGTACTGAAAAATTTCGTGCCATGTTGTCAGACCCAGACCCTTGACTACGAAAAGTCTGGCATATATGCCCATGTAGGGATGATAAAAAACACGATTAATAGTCGATATTTTCAATCGAAATTTAGTATTTTTGTCATTTATTAGTGTGAAAGTTTTGACAACAGTTGTTTAGGGACGTAACAGGTTGAAACATTTTTCGCGAAGCAAAGGGGTAGAGGAGCGCAGACTGAAGTTGGAAAGGGAAGACAATAAATGGAAGGTTGAATATGATTTTAAGCATAAGCAACAGCAGCTGGATCAAAAGGAGAGGATTCTAAGACTAGAGCATGGCTTAAATAAGTTACCATCATGTATATATGCACATATGTATATATCTTAGATTTTATTTTAGTATTAAATTACAAAAAACTTTCTCTTGCTTTCTGACGCCAAACAGGGTACACCACGGGGTTCAGCCTCAGTGTGACCATCATAGTTAGTTTCCAACTTTCATCAATATCATCTCAAAAACCCTGCAATACCTCCCTTTGAGGACCCTAAAGCAGGTTCGACACTGACGCGATATTGACTCCGACGACAGTGGCCATGGCATCCTCTATAAAGTCATCCAAAATATTGTCAATTTCAGAATCCAACTGATCTCGGCACACATCTACTTATAATGAAATATGATAAAATGCAACAAATTCTCTATACGAATTTTACAAACCTTCAAATATTTCTGCACTTTTAATTACAAAAATGCTTGGCGCTTTTCGAAGCATCTTGCTTAAATCAGGCCAATTTATTGAAATAAAATAATAAAAATGACAGTAAACTCAATGTAAAACCAAAAAACAGCTGACTGGGCAGATTTGGAACGAAAAGGGCTGTTCACGTTTCAAGTTTAACAAATGTGCCATGTGCCAGGCTGCCACAATCAAGTGAATACCCTAATTGTACATCTATAAAATACGACTTACTCATTAATAATTCTTGTGCAATTTAGAGATCAAGTCATGATTAAAATATCATTAAAATTTAGATCAGTTTTGATAAGCTCGAAAGCTAACATTTTTCTTAATTTTGGAATCATTTTTAACAAAAATATTAAGCCTCTCAGAATCAAATTTTAAGTTTTGTTCTATGCTTATTACGATAAAACTTGCTTGTAAAGTTACCTAACATAAGTTTCATGGTAATCGCTTGGTTCGTCATTCAATTTGCCAGCCCTGAAATCGCAATCTCTAAACAACTCGACCCTTAAATAAATCTGCAATCGTTCGGTTCATCTGCGTGACTTGCCCTTTAACCCAGACATGATTTGTGCATTTGCCAAATAAAGTTGTTAATTGTTAAAACTTGGCTTAAGTTTTCTTAACTCACTTTTTAATTAACATGTTTTTCTTTTGACTTTTCATTTCGTTTGCAGGTAAGAGGACGAAAAGTGCTAAACCAGCTGAAAGTATGCCTAAACTAATATTGATAATGATTAAGAGTTATCTTTGCGAATTTGGTGAGTTGTTGAATCGATTTAAGGTCCAAAGAGATTTACGGAAAGAGTAGGAAATAAGTGAAGTGGTTGCTAAAAATAATTGATAAGGCGTTCACAAGTAAGTTTACACCCGTATTCGTATTTGTACTCATATCAATCGACGCTTGAATGAGTCGATTCTCTTTGATTCATAAAAAGTCCGCTCGCTGTTTTGATAAGTCAATAGTTTAAAGTAAATATAGATTTATACATATAAGAACCGATCGACGAGGTCAATAACATCAAGACGTGACTGATAAGAAGGCGGCACAATCAGCTGTCAGTCTGTCAGTCAGTCAGTCATGCAGTCAATGTGTCAATCATAATTTAATCGCTTTTTAGCAGTTTGTCGTTCGATTTGTCATCGGTTGAAGTCAGGCCCGTGACCAACTAGAGTAAAACAAGCTAAAATAGTTGTCAACATGAATTATTTACAGGCGACGTGCGCGGCATGCGGCATGCAACCATCGACCGTCGACAGTCGACAGGTGTAAGCGACGCGACGCGACGCGACACTGGCGAACGCGGCGTATGCGTAATGTGATGTGAAGAAGACGCGACTTCTTCTTTCTTCTCATTACAGATGCGAGCGCACGCGCGAAGTTGCCCAAAAACGGATTGCCAATGGTCACTAGACCTGTGTGTGTGTATGTGTGTGTGTGTGTGTGTGTGGGACATTGAAATTAATACGCGCCGACAGCAAAAATGTGCGTCGAGTTATGTTGGAAATATAAAAAAAAAATTTAAAGAGAGAAAAAAAAAGAAACCAGTTTGGTAACGCGAAATTGGCAGACAGACGGCGGCCACTCACTCAGTTCAGTTCAAGTCCCTCCCGACAACAGAAGGAAGCAGGTTCAGAGGGGGGAACCCAAAGGGGGAGGGGGGACGCACATTTAATGGAGTTAAGTGGCCGGGGAAGTCAAAGGGAGAGACAGAGTTGGGGGGGGAGTGAACGGATTGTAGTCGTTGCTCTTTGCGTCGCTTGATTAAAAAACGGTAGCAAAGCAATTACAACAACAGCAACAATTCAATTACAAGAAGAAGCGACTGTTGATGTACAGATTGTGATATAAGCAGAGAAAGAGTGGGAGAAAGAGAGAGCGGAAGACAGAAAAAGAGAGAGAGAGAGAGTTGTGGAGGCGTAACTGACTGACAGTACACTTAAGTGTTGGGTTAATGTCGCTGAATATCGAAAGTATTGCAATTGCGATAGTCCTGGAACTAATCGATAACATATAAAATTGTAAAATTTAAATTATATTTAAATATAATGAAAAAAGTCTGTTTCAACTTTAAAATAAAATTTGTTATATATTTTGAACTAATAATCGATCGAAGATGTGCAAACTATCGATTGAGAATGAAAATCTAAATACAATCAATAGATATTATTACCATTTCTTTCCTCTAAGATAATAACATAACCTCAAACCTGTTGAATAGTTAACCTCACTTTGGTTCACATACAAATTATCGTTTTGTATGTCCGTGTTGAATCAATTAATATGCCCACACAATTTGATTGTAGCGCAATGGTTGTGAAAAATGTAAATCAGCAGGCAGATCCAATCCACTTGTACAACTGCCCCTCCCCTCTTCTCCCCTCCCCGATCTCCACTCGTAACTTCCCAACACTCCCCCAGTTGCCCTGTCCGTGTCACATTTATGAAGCGTGTGCTCATAATGCCGCTGAAGAGCCCACAAACTGGCTGCCACAGAGCTGCAAGTTGCGAGCTGCGAGTTGCGAGGAGTTGGGGCGTCAGCTTCTACCACGCAACGCGTTGCAAGTCGCGCTTTATCATGAGATAAAATGAGAAAAAATAAAATCGTAACAAGAAAAAAGATTTATTTTCAGCATACCGAAGAGTGAATACTCTTGCGGAGAACTGTATTCAATTTTCAGTTGATCGTTCAGATTTTCACCAAACTTGGTCAAGATGTTTATGGAAATACCAAATACAAAAAAAGTGTATTTAGCTGAGAAGTCTTAAGAAACCAAACAGATATTGTTTTGAAGACATTTTTGTCAGAATGTATAAGATAATACCAAATGTTGAATCTGTGAGTTTGTTTATCATGTAAACTTAATTGAAAAGTCTTTAAATAAAAGAATGAGATTGCTTTCCAAGCGATCGTTTCTATGAAAGCTATATGATATAGAGATCCAATCCGAGTATCTTTCTTATGCCTTCTTTAATGAGTTACACATTTCATTACAAAATTATTATACCCTCTTAAAGTGTATAAAAACGAAAAAAATTAATAGCCGGACAGGGTCGGGTAAGGTAGGGTAAACTAAGGTAGGGTAGGGTAGGGCACTGGCCCTGAGTCCGAGTCCGAGTCTGTGTTTGGGTTTGGGTTTTAAGTCTGGGCCTCACCTGCATAACGATAACCGCAGGCAGCCACCAGGCAACCAACTAGTCAGTCAGTCAGTCAGTCCGCGGGACAGAGAGACACAGAGTCGGGCAACAAAAGCTGCAGGCAGCCACCGACTCAACCTCTGCCTCTGCCTCTGTCTCAGTCTCTGCCACGGCTGTGGCATGCAACTCGTGCCTGACGCCAATCAACTGGTTGCCCGTCAGTGTCCAGTCATGGACTTCTAGGGCAGAGCAGAGGGGTAGGTAGGAGGCGGGGTAGGAGGGGTTTTGGTTTTTCGGTTGACGCCGCCAACCGTTGGAATCGCCCGTCGCATTTTGCGTTTCCGTTGCATTTTTTCAATGTGCCTTCAGCTTTTGTCCGTCTCTCTCGGTTTCTGTTGTTGCAGATTTATGTGCGGTTGAATGAACACGCCTGCCAGGCAACAACAACAACAATAACAACAAGCTTCATTATCATCCTCATCATGAACAACAACAACAACAACAAAATACGCAACACTCACTCACGTTTTTTACTCGTTTTCTCTCTCTCTCTCTCTCTCTCTCGCTGCTTTTTTGTAATAAACAAAATTTTAACAAACTTTGCCATTGCCGAGGCACACACAACAAAAACAACAACAACAACAACAACAATTTACAAAGTGTGCAGAAAAATTTCGCATAATTATTTTTCATGTTCCGCTGTTCGTTTCCCCCCTCCCCTCCCCCCCTTGTCGACCCCGCGACCCTCTCGCGCTGTAAGTGAAAAAATTTGTTAAAGTGTCAACATTGACAGCGATTTAAGTCATTTTACTGTCATCATTAAGTGTCGGGGCGGATTGTGTTGTTGTTTTTGTTGTTGTCGTGGTTGTTGTTGTTCTTGTTGTTGTTGTTGTTGTGTGGGTCGCATTGTGGTTTTTTATTCAGTTTTAGTTTCATTGCGGTGCAGCCTCCTCTTGCTGTTGTTTTTATTTTATTTTATTTTTATTTTGAATGTGTTTGTTTTTTTTTTCTTTGACTAGACTGCGGCTATAAAAGTCCTTGAAGAGGTTATTATATATCCTTATATAGTATACAGGTTGCCATATGATCAGCTGAAATTTAATTCAGAAAGCATCTTCAATCAAATTTAGTTCATTATTATTTTATTTTTTTTTTGTTAAAAAAATTATGTGTTTAAATTAAGCGGAAAATACTGTTACAAAAATGCGGCTTACAATATCAAGAATATTTGTTTGACATAATTTATTTTTATACTAATAAATTGAAAATTTTAAGTTAATATAAAACATGTTAAAAGTAGTTGAAGAGGCTAATGGAGATAAAAACATTTCGCTTTGCTAAGTATTAACATTTAAAAACTTTCACTTTAAGAGCTCAATTTATTTATTTTATTTCTTTCTTATAATTTACACGAATTAATTAGCTAACAAGCTCTTCTACCGAATCTTACTTTATTTGACTTTAAGTAAGCCCTGCTCTTAGCCACCTTTTTTGTGCCCTTTAAGCTTCTCAGCTTTGCATAAATCAAATTGCACTTTATAGAACCGCCCGCCATCAATTTTGAGCTATCTTTAAAGTCATGTTGCAACTTTAACTTTTTAACTGCCTGCCCCTTGAACCCCTCCAACCCCTCTATTCCCCTTGCTGGCACAAGAAGCGCGCCAAAGCGTGCTGCAAACATTTTCGCTTCACCCGGCAAAGAAAAAGTACAAAAGAAGAAAAGATGAAAATAAACTGCAGGCAGCGAAATCAATTAAAAAACTTTCCTGCCCAACATATTCCCCTCAAACTGTGAGTTTGACAGGATTAAGGATTAAGCATCTAAATTACGAGCATCAAATAGTCCAAGTAAAAGGGCTCGGCAAATTGGCAATATGCGGATGTGAAAATGGATGAGCATTAATTAAATTTCAATGCAGCTCTTAAAGTCGATTCCTCCTCTCTTTTTCTCTCTATTTAATTGTATGCCCAAGTATTCAAAGAAAAATTGTTCAAGTCAATTTCAAATGTCTTTCTGTACAAAAAAAAAATAGGAAATAAAATAAAGAAAGACAAAAAACAACAAAAATTTAGCATTGCCAGGCCTAGACCACGCCCCCCGGCTCAAGAAAAGTTTTCAGCCCTATTTACGCCCCTTAGAAAAAGAAAAAAAACCCCAAGAAAAGAAAACCTAAATAGAAAACGAGGCAAACGAGTCGCGTTTTCTGTATTTTTTTGTATATTTTCATTTTCAATTCGTGGCTGCAAAACTTTTTTTGGCACAGACATTAATCTTGAAAAAGAAAATTTGCATGAAATTAAAAAAGTGGAAATATTTTAGCAACAACAGCAACGAGAAGAAGAAGCAGAACAACTTGAAAATACACACCAAATTCTGGGGGAACGTCTGCGTAAAACGGAAAAGTGAAATTTGCAAGCACTTAACAGAGGCATTGACTTTGTCGCTCCCCTTGCTCCGTTTAGAGGGTATGGGTTAGTCGAAACAACCCTTACTACTGCACTAAAACTGCGACGAAGGCGCTTTTCAAGTGAGACTTAAGTTTAAAGGAATTTAAATGAAAGTTAAGGGCAAGATTTGATTTTTAAATAGCGAATTGATTTAAATTTCAACAGTATCATCTCAATAAATACTTACTTTAAATTATTTTATATTATTCTTATTGAATTTAATAAAATTAGTAGACTCTAAAATACGATAGTCTCATATCTGTTTTTGTTTAAATTGTTTAATATTAGATATTATAATATTTTCAATAAATTTTTAAATTATTTCAAGTATTTGATCCCTTTAATTAATCCACTTTTCAGCTGCTTAAGGCTTCGTTTGCTTAGCGGAAACCCCAACTAAATTGTGTTATAATGTTATTAAAGCTTCCGTTAAAACAAAAACACGAAAAAAGGAACAATTTAAAACAGTCGGAAGAATTTCCGGTCGGAATCTTTTCCGTTTGGCGGCATGCAGAAGCAACACTTTAAATATTTAATTACGTAATGCCCGTAATTCTCTCTCTCTGTCAGCCCTTTTGCCACTTTTTTTGTTTCGGGTGGCCCAGCAAATTGTTGTTAAGCCCCCTCCACTTTTACCAGCCCCCCTCTGCATTTTCTACGCCTACGAAAATTCGCCTGTGAAAAGAGCTTTGATATTCTTTTGTTGCTAGCCAAAGCGATGTAAAAGAAGGCAGGAAAAAGCCGCCAGTTTGCCGCATCAGCTTCCAGTTATGCTTCCAGCATGCCTCAAGTGTTTGTGGCGGTGGCCAGTGTTCATGCCCCACAATGTGGCGGGCATGATGAAATTGGGGGAAGTCGCAGCTGGTGGCGCCTGCAGTTTGTAGCTCTCTCTCACTCTCTTCTTCCCTTTCTCTCTCTCTCTCTCTTTCTCAACATACAATGGACGCATTTGCATTTGACGCAATTTGGCGTGGTATGCGTAGATACCAAAGCCAAGTGCCTCCCCTTCAAAACACCCAACACCTACCCCCCTTTCCACTCTTTCCTCTCCAACAGCCTTTGGGCAAACTTATTACTGTAGTCTGCTTTCAGGCGCAAGAATTTCATTCATTCATTTGCACATTCACTCGCTTTGCCTGCTGCCATTTGCGTTAAAATGTGATTTTTCACTTGACTTTTTAATTATGCGGCAACAACAACGAACAGAACAACAACAACAACAACAAGCACAGGCATAAACAAAATACACCTACTTGAGCCTTTTGCCTTTTGTCGAATCGTGCCTTGGAATGAGCCCGAAGCTAACCAAAAAAGTTAAGCAGTAAATCTAAAACCATAGTCAGAGACAGAAAGAGAAAACGGATAAAGAGAGAGGATGAGAAAAAGGGAAGAAAAGTCCAAGGTAAGGACTATAAAATGTATTGTTTTAGCCGGTTGCTTTCCAGGTTTAGATTCTTGTTGATTTTTGCTGAGCTGGCAAATTGCAGCGATTGAGCTGATAAATTTCTGTAACTCGAGTGGAACTGAAAAACAACTTGTTTAAGATTAAATCTGCGTAGAAAAACTTAAAAGAGAACGGAGCCAAAAATTATGTAGAAAATTAAACCAGTTAAGTACAATTTTAGAAGCAAAATAAGCAGAAGGAAAAGTTTTCTCTAAGAACTATTTTTATTTATACAAGCGTATTTCTTTGCAAGTTAAAAGCCATTCAATCAGAGCTCTATTGTTCCGCTTAGATGACTGAAGGAACGGCTTTAAATGTAGTCTATTGAGCCTTTATCATAGTCCAATTCACTAAATACTTCAGATTTATCAGACTTCTCAGAACGATACAATGTTTATCAAGAAAATGGGTTCTTTTTCTTAGAATCCCTAAATTTAAAACGGTTATGATTAAATGAAGTTAAAAAAAAACATTTATTCAAACATTTTTAAAAATATAATGAATTAAGTGAGCAAAAACTGCCACAAAGTTGAATAGAAAATTTAAATTACAAAACAAGTTATAAAGATCTACGCATGATATATTTATTTTGTATTTATTCTAATCTAAAAAACCGTATTCGATGATTGATTCGATATCATTGATGAGTAATCAAAATTAGTTAATGCTTCATAGGATTTGAAAAATGTTCAACGAATGCTAGAAGCGGTTTCCAATGTTTTCTGTATAATATTTAAAAAAAGAAAGGGAAAGAATTACACAGACTACTTAGATTTGTTCATTCGTGTTGAATTTGCATACAAATGAGTGCATTGCGTGCACAGTCTCCCCCTCAACCCTCTTCAACATCCACAAGCCTCACGTTCCTTCTTTTGGTTCTTTACTCATTTGTAGTAACAGATTCAGGGCCACGCCTTGTTTGGTCCCGTTATGCAAATGACTTAATTTAAAACATCAAATTTTGCACTTTACTCTCTGCTTGGCCCCCCAATCAGAAATTTCGCCAGTTTGCAGCAGAGGACAACGATGAAGATGATGACGACGACGACGAGTCATTGGAAACATTTGAAATCATTATTATACCACTCACACACAGACAGACGAGAGCATTCACATTATCATCGTAATCATGAGGGGAGGGTCCACTCATCATCGTCATCATCATCATCATCATCATAATCATTATCGTTGTCTTCATTTTTATGAAGTGTCATTTTTGTATAACATTTGCGCCTATAAAGGACGTCCTAAGCCCAAAAGGCGCACAACCCCTTTCGACAGACAGACAGACAGACAGAGAGACAAACCGACAGAGAGTCATTCAGTCAGTCATTCAGTTATTCACTTGAGTTAGAGAGCCTGTTTCTCAGTTTTTACTGCTCCTCTTATACCCTGCGTACACAAAAAGGGTATTTAAATGTTGTAAAAGTATTTAAAATTATATTAAGTTTAACTAAGAATTTTTGAAGAATAGAAAGACATTTTCACTATAAATTCTATAACAAATGACTGTTATTATTTCTAAGCTCTGATTCTTGCTGCAAGTTTAGTTTAATTGATAGTTTACATATTATGAAAATTTCACATTAATATTATCAGTATTATGCTAGTCTTCTAGTTTTTTAATACACCTAATTTTACTGAAAATAATTTCATCATCATATTATGCAACTCTTCATGTTCACTACAGAGTATCTACTTATCGACCACTCTTTCCTCCCTTCTTTTGCCTTTTTTATCAGCTGTACGCAATCATTTTCTCAGCTTCTTTTTGCTGCTTTCGCTTTTCTCTTATTTTCTTTGCTTCGTTTTGTAATTTGTGCGCCCTTCTCCCCATTTGTTTTCCAGCCTCTGTTGTTTTTGTTGTTGTTGCTCTCTGAATTTTTCATGCCTTGCATTTTGCGCCAACGCCGAGGAACTTGAGCGGAAAATTCATGGAGCCTATTGTCGTCGCTGGGAGAATTTTTGTGAAGTATTTTTGGGCTGACTGTGCGACATGGCGTATACTTAATAAGAGTTTAATTCAATTTAATTATATTTTAATTACGTTCGCAATAAGGCAGCCAAGACGCATGTGTCTCGACTCTAGAGAGAGAATGAGAGAGAGAGAGAAAATTAGATAATCTCTAATAACTTCTTTCACCGCGACCCTTTAAATTGAACGTGTCAAACAACTTATTTGAGTCAGTCTGCGATTTGGCCACTTGTCACAACATTTGCCAGCAACAAAAGCAATCATAAAACATCAACATCATCATAATCAACAACAACAACGACAACGACAACTTTCACACACACACACATAATGCTCATTTGCTATATCAACATGAGCAACAACAACAACAATTCCACCCACTGCCTCAAAAGCATTGCGCATACGCTCCGTTTGACCAGCAAGCGACCCACAAACCATTCAACGTTTTTCTCCTCACTTTTCTCGCTTTTCCCATTGTCCAGCGAACCAAACAGTTGCCGTTTATTGAGCCGTCCATCCGAGCTGTCCGAGCTGTCCAATCTGTCCGTTGTCCGTCGGTCAGTCAGCCTTAGACATTTTTATGGTTTCATTGACATTTTTGCCTGTGGTCACCCACAGCCCACACTCGAAACAGCTGCGAAATTGATACTCTTGATAAAATATTCAATAATAAATTATAGATGAGAGCCGAACTGATATATATCTATTAATTTGTACATCGTAAATCAGGAATTATCTTTACTAGTTTCATTTATTTGCAAATGTGGCAAATTTTTATCGTAAGTTTGACAAGAATACGGCTTTAATTGTATAACCTATTCAAATCATCTGTTTAAGTATCGAAATTTTCTTATCTTAACAGTTGAAATTTAGTTAAATGAGTTATATTTTTTTGAGAGTTCTTTAGTTTTCTTTTGGTATACTTATTTAAATGGTCTTAATGGCATTTTGATCATGATTTGGCCTCTTAATTCAATCTGCATTTAAATTATATTAATTAACTTACAACGCGTGTAAAATGTCACGCTAAAATGATCAAAAATTTTCACAATTTGATCATTGATTGGACCCTTAATGTATTCTCGATATTTATTCATCACTTATTTTGCATCGATCACTTATTTAACATCTAAATTGATTCTGCATCTTAGATTTAATCTCTTGAGAAAATTAGTTTATTTTTAGTTTTAGGGGTTAATTAGAGAGGTAGTTGATGATATGTATTATCGATTTATCACCGACTTAAGTCCAACCATTTTAATCAGTAGTTTCACATCAAAAACTAGTTTAGACTCACAACACTGTAAAACTTAATGCACGTACTTGGCAATTTCTTTTACATTTACTTAATATATATATAAAGATTTTTTTCTTGAAGTGCAACTGGCAAAGCGTGCGCTCGGCTCATGCAAATTAATCATATTGATTAACCAATTAATTGCCGAAACATGTTTCGCTTTGCGCACAGATTTTCAATCAGAAATTAAAGCGAAATGAATGAAATCCGAATCCGAATCGGGCTGCTCCAAGCCTCAAACTGGAAATGATTTATGTGTTTGAGTGTTTGTTGTTGTGTGTTGGCTGTGGGGCAGCAACTCCAACTGTGTGGCATGACTAGGGAACGCAGAGGAGAAAGAGGGGAGGAGGAGGTAGGTAGGTAGGTAGGTAGGTAGGTAGGTAGGTAGGTAGGTGGGGTAAATGTTGTGGCTGTCAATATCACACGCTTCGGAGAGACCGAAATCGACTCTCTGATTATCGACCAACGATAATGAACTTGGAAGTTGTTCGATTGCTGCTTTTGGCGCGTTTTTGTGCAATGAAATGTAAAATGTGGCTCAAATTGACATTTAATTGGCTTAGAAGACCAACTGAAGAGTTTTAGAAACTCCAGTAAGCTGATACAATTTGCTTAATGATGATATATTTTATGGCTAGTCATTAGCCCAGTCGGTTAGGGCTTAAACCATTTGAGTAGGGTCAAGGTGACTGGACAACTTTTTCTTGTTGCTGTGGCCCAAAGGGTTTTCATAACAGTCAGAATAAAATAAGAGAGAGAAAGAGGGAAGAGAAGAGCATTACAAATAACAACAATCAATCAGTTGCGACTGAAATAACTTTGTTATTCTTGCAGAGTTTGATATGTTTCTTTCATTTATTTTTGTAGATTCCCAAGATATAATATTTATGAACAAGTATCCTTCGATCAACCCTCTCTGCAGGCGGCAAACTTCAACAGCTTTTGGTGCATAATCCTGTTTGGCTTTTGTGCACAAAACAATTTCAATTATAATTAAAGTCCGCTCAGATGGCAATGACAACTGCGGTCAGTAGGATCAAGAAAAGAGAGTATGTGTATCGAATCGTATCTCTCTCACTTATTAAAGCACAATAATTATAATGATGTAGAAACATAATGCCAATTAACTTAGGAAATTAAAGTTCAACCCAAAAAAAAACTGACAGACAATCAACGTAGAGATTATATAATCCATAACACAGCTGATTTGCTTGCCCCGCACATCACCAATTTATGTATAGCTCTCATTTCTACGAACCTCTGCCGCTGTCTCTGTCTCTCTCTTTATGCCTATCTCTTATGCTCATTGTGTTTTTGGCCTGTCTGCCCTCATCATTCGCATTGTTATGCGCCAATGCCCAAATCTCTGGTCGGCTGACTGGACGCCGCTTCGCTCAGACCCTAATCGTATTTCAATCATCAATGAGCGTGGCAGGCAAAAGACACACAAACAGATAGAGAAAGACAGAGAGAGAGAGAGCGAGAGAGAGAGAGAGAGAAAAGGGCCTCGGGGAAATCCTGAAGCGAACGTCACTTGCAGAGCTCAGTCACAATATGGCAGCACTCGGATTACCTATTCACCAAAAGATTCGTATCGCATTTGTTATTCACATTCAGTTCATTTTATATGCAACAAGAAATATTCTTTGCCCTCAAAAAGTACAAGATGAGCAGGAAAATTTAGCCTGGCATTTTCTTTAATGATTACATGCAGTTTTCCGTCGTTTTCTCTCAGTTTTCTTTTTTTTCCTAGTTCTATTAGACAAGTCAAAGGCGGGCAATGACAAGTCCAAGCTGCAAAATGGAATGAAATACTGTGTCCATCTCTCAGACTCTCTCTCTATTTCTATATCTCTATCTCTGTTTGCCAAGGACATAATGAACAGAACTTCCGGTACTTCCGCGCAACAACAACAAGAACAAGAAAATATATCAAAATGTACGAGTATGAGAAACGAGTACTCGTATTGTGCAAATGACTCCTTTGAAGTCAAATTGTTGATGAGACAGCATTTGTTGTGCAGGCAGCCAGCAAAAAGGATGTACACATCAGAGGGTGAATACACTCAAACACTCGCTGTGAATAAAATGCCCAAATGAATAGTATGTCCACTGGAATCCTTGTGACTTGTCATTGCAGAGGCCCAAAATGCCAAGGGTTCCTTTCTGGCTTTTTCTTCTGTCTTGCAGCCAACTCAAATCTTGCAATTGAAATCTAAGCTGGATTTAAATGCAAAGATTAAATTCTTAAATACCTCAAATTTGTTATAAAAGTATTTATAATATTTCAAAGATTTTATTTGTAATTGTTACACAAAAATGATACACATAAATGTATTTCCATAAAATGTATTAATTATTAAACTGATGTAAATTCAAGATAATCATAATTAAATGTTTTTTATAGCTGACACCTCCCACACACTCTTACTTATTATAAATCCCATTTTTACACCGTCTGACACTGAATGCAATATAAAACAAAGAAGAAGCTGAAAAATATGAAATATTCCATTAACAGCAGCTAAGCGAAAACTAATTATCACACCGTTCAAACTCTTGGCTATCAATTTCAATAATTAGAAAATTCTCCAGCTTGAAATTTTAGCCTTGGGAGCAGCAGAAGCAAAAGCAACAACTGTAATAAATGATGGAAAAGCTTAATAGTTACCATTAAGAAAAACGCATACAAAAAGACATAAGAAAGTAAAAATATATAAAATACAATAACAACAACAAAAATAACTAATCCTCAAGCTATTAAATTCTTATTTCGCAGAATGAAATTTCAAACTAAAAGCATTTGCGCCTTGAAGCTATACAAAAAAAAGTAAGATTTCTTGAGGAGACTTTTGACAAGGCGTCTGAGGAGGTTAGGAGGGGAAAGGGGTTAATGTATATAGAAAAGCCGTTAGTTAAGAGAAGACGACAACGACAACAACGTTGTCTGCGTTGGCAACCAATTAGCAGCTTATTAGAATGCACACCAAAAAGTAATCCTTTGCAACAACAATTTGTAGACTTAAAATATTAAATTGCTAAAACTTAAAAACAGATTTCTCAGCACAAAAACATAACAAAAAAATAACAAAAAAAAAGAAGTGAAGCAGAGCATAAAAAGCGTCGAAACTTGCTCGACAGGCAAACACACTAACAGCCAGTTAGCCAGTTCAGCCGGGTGGCCGCAAAGAAACTTGGCCAACGAGAAGTGGGAAGGGGCACGGAGAGGGAGAGAGAGGGAGAGAGGATGACGGTGAAAGGAGTCGCAATTGCAGACGAGACGAGAGCTTGGTGAGTAAGCAAGTGGCCAAGGCACGAACCTGTGGCCATGTTTGGCATTAGGTTTGGGGCCTTTGCTCTTGGACTGGAACAGAAACTGAACTTAAAACTGGCACTGGCACTGGCACTGGTAGTGAGACTGCGATTGCGACTTGAACAGAGACTGAGAACTGAACACTGAGAACATTGAGAACATTGAGAAACCTGCAACCAATCTCATCGCTTCAAGCGTAAAAAGTTAAACTCAAAAATTCTCTTGAGTTGCTTTCTTGGAAATTGGCCCTGGACATGGACATGGGCAAGAGCCCAAAGCCCAAAGAGGATGCAGCACAGCCAATTGGGGTTTGGGTAAGAAGTGCTCCTTCGTCTGTCTGACTTCCACGTCTAATATCCACGCCCGACTTGCTAAAACAAATTATAAGCCAAAAGACATTGCTATGATGATTATAATGCCGTCTACCCGATGCGACCAAAAGCCCCTGGGAGAACGAGAGACAACAAACAATCTTGTGTGAGATGTGAGCCAGATGTTGTCTTCAGGTTGAGCTGCCTAAACAGACAGAATCAACTTGGTAGTAAAATAAGGTAAAACAAAGTCACATACCAGGAAAACTCGTTGAGCATGTTAAATGCTAACATTAACATAAGCATCAACAGACAGCGCATTAACATTTCTTACATTGACCACACTGTTAACATTTACATAAAGTTAAGGAAGTTGGTAAAGAAGTTAAAAGTCAGGCAGTCGCCTAAAGCAAAGACTTTGGGACCAACACAGACCAGCTAAGAAAGAGAATGAAATTTACAAATATTTATTTAAACTAAAACTAAACAAAATATATTATTTTAATTTTTAAATTAGTATAAAATACTAAATTTTTAACTGGGAAATTAAATAAAAAGTTTGTAAATCTGGGTAATTAATTACAATAAAATGATTCACAAACAAGGATATATATTCATAGTAATCTGTTGGCTTTTCAACTCTAACTTTTGACTGGACTTGGCCATATTTCAATTTGTTGCCTTGAAAGATCACAAACAAATGGGAATTAAGGTCCTATTGATGACACTATCTATGCCTAATTTGTATGTTTCCAATGCATTGAAGCATTTTCGACAATGCGACTTAATTACACTGCATTCACATAAGCAACATTCACACACACACACACACAGTTGGACATAATAATGAAAGGGATCAAAACACACACATAACTCTGCCAACTCTGACTCTGACTATATGAATGACAGTTGTTCTTGTTGTTGTTGATGTTATTTGAAGAGGGGAATATTGCCGAAAAACGGAAGGATAAACCAATTAAACTGAGTCCGAAGCCAGTTCAGTTCAAAAATGCCAAGCGACCAAGGGCTGACTGTCTGTCTGGCAATTCAAACAACAGAATTCAACTAACCAACAATGAAAACCTCAAAAATCTAATGCCAGAAGTAGAGAATGTAGTGCCATGACTACTAATGCCTCAACTAATGCCAATGCACAGATAGATGGAGATGGAGATAGAGAATGAAAGAATGATAGATAAAGAGGGGTAGAGTGCTTGACAGTCGCTCAGTTTGGGTCCTGGGTCCTGTGTCCTGAATCGTGTCCTGGGAGCCTGGCATGACTGCATATTTCGACATTTATGTGGTCGTCGATGGGTGTCGTTTGTGTCGTTGATTTCTTGCTTAAGCGTTGCGCGATTCAATTTCAAATCCTGAACACATTTCCACAGTCCACAGGACTCGCACAGGACTTGCACAGGACTCGCACAGGACGACAGGCAGCTAACAATGTTATCTCGTAATTTTACACGTCGATGATTTCAGGCGAATGAGTTTGATTCGATTGTCTCAAGTTTTTTGCAATTGTAGCACCATCTAAAAAGGATGCGCCGCACACAACAACAACGACAACAACTACAACAACGACAACAATTACAACAACTGGTGACACAACTGTGGTGCACGCTGGTGACGACGCCTTTGACATGCTTTTGACAGCCAAACGCCGCCCGCTGTGCGCTCTGGATAAAAAAAGAAGGGAAGTCGTCGATTCAGTCAGACAGAGAGTCAGAGAGTCAGAACCGGGACAGCTGGCGTGACAGGCAACAAGAAGCAACCCCATTTCATGTTGTCCCGTTACCCGATGGTACCAGCACTGACCCCCCTCTCTTTTCCCCTCTCTATCTATCTCTCTATCTTTCGCTATTCAGCACTCTCTCTCTACAACTCGACTCGTGTGCTGCTGCAATAAATTGTTCAAATGCAACAGCCCAAAAATGCTATGAGAACATTAGAAAAGGGTTTGTCAGCACCCAAAAATCCCCAAACTTCCCTCCTTACCACAATCCCCGCCTCCCGCTGTTTTTCCCACCAAAAAGGAGGAAGAAAGATATGGTAGACACAACGACGGCATTTGAATGACATGCAAAGTTGTCGCCCCGTTGGAAACTTTCGTTGAAAATAATTTCAAATTTGCTCCTTTTTTTCCGGCTATGCCAAGAGTTTAATATCACGGTTTTGTCAGAGATGCCACAATTTACAGCTAAAAAAAAGGTAAAAAATGTATGGATAGGGTTTTTTAGAAAACTTTTACACTATCAAATTTTGTACTACTATTTCTTAATTAAACTAAAGGGAATCACTAAAAATACAGCTTAGGCAGATTTTTGTTATTTCTTCTTTTTTTCAAACCATTTCATTTATTCTAAGTATCAAAATTCGGTCTGAAAATCATCAGGATCCTTTTTATATTATTAACTTAAAAGATATATGTTTTTTTTTTGTGACAACTGAAACTGAAGTTCTGAATGGCGAGTCATGTCTAGGAATATTTCAGCTAATTTTTAACTTTACATATCTTGTAACTTTAGCTTTTTAAGCCAAAAAAATATTCCAATGCAATGCGCGTCCTTTCATTGTCGTGGTAATCAAATAAAAATCAATGGCTTGTGAAATTCAAATTGTGACTACGAGTGCCACTCGCAACAGTTAACGGTAGATGGATAGAGAAAGAGAGAGGGATACTTTGTCCAAGGTCCAACCCAACCCCTTTCTAGGTACAAATCCCCTTGCTCCTCTCTCCATCTCCCATCCACTTCATTTGGTGGAAAACTCATTTCTTCAAGTGCCTCGCGCGTCTGTATCACGTGCCCAATTCTCATTTGCCGTTAGCATTCGAAATCGTTGAAGTTAATGATCTGATGCAGTCTAGAGCACACGAACTACGTACTATCCTATTCTATGCTGTCTATAAGCCCTTAGACCAGGCAACTAAATCAACTGTCATTAGGGCCAAGTTGACTGCGCCCAGCTGCCAAAGAGAGGACTTCAGACCAGGCCAGACCAGACCGAAAATGGAACGAGTGTCGCTGTATAACTTGAAGTTTTACTCAAGTCTCTGCATAAATTAATTTTTAAATAGCAAAGGGAAGTTCAAGTTTCATCCTACACTTATTTGGTGTGATGCTAGTTAATTATGGCGTTTACTTTTCGGGCTGGTGTTGTTTACCTTTAAATGATCTGAAATGTTGTAAGAATTTAAATGGGATTGGAGAAAAGTGAAGGAAAGATAAAGGGGTAAAAAGAGCTTCAAGATAAAAAGAAAAGATTGTAAAGCAAAACTTTCATTTATATTCATCTTGTATTTCATTTTATCATATTTGCGTTTAAACCGGTTGCGAATTATAAGTGAAAACTATGAGAAAACTGCTCTGATAGACGCTTTTGTTCAATTTGTTTCTGTTATCATCACATCTTTCTTAACTCAAATAGATTTTCTTACGTACTCTAGATATTGTTATATCCTCCTAACTCCCGTTTCTTCCTGCTACCTTTTGTGAGAGTTTTCATCAATCTGCGTTTTCCTGCGGGCTTAGCCCATTTTCTTAGAAACAAACAAGAAATTAACTTCATATGTTTGAGGCAGCGATGCGCAAAGTTAAACCACAAACAACGCTAAGGAATCGGCAACTCCTTTTATTCCTCTTTCACTCCTTCTCCCCCCTTGAGGCACATTTCCCCCAGGGGAACACAGTTACCACCTCCATTTGAAGCTGTTCAAATTTCTTAAACAATTTTTTATTAAATGACAAATACTTTTGGCCAGGGTGACACGCTGCAGGCAAATGTTGACATTTGCTGGGGGGGGTGTCGGATATTAGCTGACACCCCATCCGAAAAACAGCCCTCAACCCCTCATTCCTTCCGTTTAAAAGCCAACTAAGCCGTGTGTAATAATTATGCTAACGACTGTCAATTGGGAGGGCTGTAAATTGAATAGAGATCGACTCAATGGCAACGATACCGTGTACACACCGCAAGATAAATCCGAGACATTGCCGAGACAACTTCTTGGAAGGGTTGTTCCTTCCATTTCCATTTACGGCATTGTCTCAAGATAGTTGGGCACCCTTGGACCCTTGCCACTCAAATCACAGCCCTTTTATTTGGAAATTAAACTCGCTTTGGCTTTTCACAGTCAATTGAGTTGACGCGAAACCCTTACCCCCTTAACCCCTTACCATTAAATTATATTTTTTTGTAGCTAGAGAGACAACTGTTATTTGCTTGTTGTCGGCTTTTCACACACACGACTTGTGGCGAGTACCCGTTCCACTGGAACGAATCGCATTCAACCATTATTCGCAGGCATTTTGACTCCTTCCTTCCAACTCTTTCTTCTGACATCTTTAACTTCTGCTTTGACAGAGTCCGATTCAGATTCCGATTTCGTTTCCGAGCGCACTTCAAGTGTTTTGTTGTTGCTCTTGAGGCACAGCTGTCTGCGTCTTTTGAAGCATCTAGCTCTTCTGCTTCTGTTGCTGCCTCTCTCTGTGGCACCGCCCCCAACTTGCCTCATTTTGCCGTCTTGTCAGCGACTTTGCATTAAGATTATGTAAATTTCTGGCACTCAACATACAGCAAAAAAAAATCCACTTGAAAATGCGCGTGTTTCTGGCAGTTTTCAAGCCAAAAAAAAAAAAAGAACCCACCGAAAAGGAAGAGGTGAAATTCGTTTTCATTCGTTTTTTAACTTAAAGTTGCTCAGCAAGGAAATTGCTTTAAATTGTGTGTGATGTAAATCATAAAATCATTTTCCTATTTTAATTAAAACTGCCAGCCAAAGGTAAAAGTCAAACCCTTGCGTTGCCAACAAAGAAAAAATTGGGGAAATGGGAAACTGGGGAAGTGGAGAAAAGGAGAAAAGGAAAACCCTGAAACGCTTTCAGCTGTCGCCTTTTAAGTTTTGTGCGTTTAATTTGCTGCCATTTTCATTTTCACTTTCCCTCGACGGTCGACTCGCTTACATTTATCAGTGCGGCACAGTTACGCCCCCTCCCCCACGCCCCTGTAGCCCTAAAAAACGGCCTTTGTCAACACTGTGGCAGACGCATGTGGCACACACACACACACACACACACACACACACTCTTATAGACTGAAAGCTAAGACTGGAAAAACTTTTATGCCTAGGCCGTAGCTGCAACTGTAAGTAAAATGTTTGGTCATAGTTTTCTTGTTCCTTTTCTATCGTATCCCTACCCCTATCCTCAGTCCTGCCTTGCCTCATATGGTGGCAGGAACAAGGTCCTGTTCTATCCTGTCCTGTCCTGGACCCTGTCCGAGCATAAGGAAATTTATTTGCTGCCCGCACGGCCCATGACATGAGTGTAAGTAACTTTGACTGGACAGCCCAGACTTTGGACATATGGCAACAAAGAGAGAGGGGGAGGGGGAAGAAACTACTACGTTTCGTGTGTGTGTTTAGTCCGAAATAGTTGCAACATTTGCAGCAATTATATTTATAAAGTGTGTGGCAAACTCTGAGGGCAATCAAAAATTAGCCACTGCCCGGGCAAAAAGTTTAAGTGGGCACAAAACTAAAAGCAGGCACTGTCGTGGGGTGTAGACAACTGAGACGACTTTTCCATCGCAACTAAATAGAGGGTGCATATAAGATCATTCTTAAAGTATTCAGACCTTTAAGGAATTTTATAAAATAAAGTATTTCTTTTTATGTAGCTTAGAGCAAGAGGTAGACTATAAAAAAGGCATAAGAGAATCATTTCTTCTCGGAAACAAGAAATTAAAGACTGAAGTAACAGTGTAAAAATGGGGAATTAATAAATAAAAAAAAATAAAATAAATATAAATTTAAGAAAAAAGAAATATAAAGCATTTAATGGTTTATGTTAGGTAAATCAATAATAAATAAATTAAAAAAAATATTCTGTAAAAAAACAAATAAATATGTATTTAAAAAGTCTGAGAAATCAGGGCATATCTCAGAAATCAATAATAAATAAATTAAAATATTCTGTAAAAATAAAAATAAATATTAAAAATGTCTAAGAAATCAAGGCATATCTCAGATATTTAACGGTAACATAGAATTATATTTTAATTTCTTCTTATATAAAGTAGCAAATACATAAAAAAAAGGTAATTTGAGCATTACTGAAATCATAATCTTCGATTTCTCTACAAATTTCTTTTTTATATAATCCTTTGCTTTTGATGAATTCAGTATTTATAGACGACATATTTATTTACGTCATAAATGGGTTTCAAATAATATTTCAAGCTTTTTTTACCAACTTCTTTGGCAGATTATCACAAATAGTCGTAAAGTAAGTCCCAAGGCTTACTTGTTCTTATAGATGTCACTATATATTGTCAAGCCAATCTGTTCCATGGATCCAACAGCTAAACAACTGGCTACAAAGTTAAGCTCATGGTCTAAAGGAGTTACGGTCTTTCCAGTTGGATCTGTCTGCTGCACGTGCTGTTGATGTTGTTGTTGTTGTTGCTGTTGTTGTTGCTGTTGTTGCTGGTGCTGACAAAGTTGTTGCAACTGACAGAATGACAGGCCAGTCAAAACTACCCACAAAACTGAGAACGGTAGCAGCTCTCCGTTCTCCATTTACAGCTCCAGTCTCCCAGAGTCCCAGGCCAATGCTACTTAACACTTTTAAGGAGCAAAAAAAAATGCAGGCAGAAATATAAAAAAAAGTAAAAATAAAAGAACAAAAGAGAGAAAGAAACCGCAGACATGTTATGCCATGGGAATGGCAAGCTGAAAGAAAATGAAATTTGGTATAAAGGCTAAACTGAACCAAGGGCAACAAAATCAGGAGGAAAGGAGAAGCTAAAGAAGAGTTAAGAGAGAGCTGAGAGGGAGATAGGAGAGGGAAGAGCTGATAGCTCAGCTGTTTGTGCCACAACTGTTTGTTGTTGTCCCCAAATGGCATTTAGCATTTGACTTAAACGCGGCTGCGGCTGTGGCAAGTTTGTCTGCATGGGGCAACAACGACAACCTGCTGAGGCAAACAACAACAACAACGAGAAGAACAACAACAAAGTTCCAGTCAACATATGTTTACAGTGTGTGTGTGTTGTGATTTCATGTTAAGAACGTCTGATACCCTTTACAGCGTACTCTGTCTCACTTCTTAGTTCTCTTCCACTGTTTTTGATACCCATTATTAAATTTAGAGTTTATGGGTATATTGCAATCGTCGGAATGCATGCAACAGTTTGGATTAAACTCCACCACAGCCATATTTTTAAAAATAATACACACTTTTTATAGCTGAACACTCGGTTATACCATTAACAAACATCCAACTTAATCGCAACAATTTCGAATAAATATAACAATAGTTATGGCTGTTTTGCGTTTCTAAGCAAGCGAATAAATACAACTAAAGTTGTATTACTACTTCTATATATTTATATTGATCAAGGAGTATCTCATAGTAGAGCAACTTGCTTGTTGTATTCTTGCTTGCTTTTTTCTTTTTTGTAGTCTTTGTTTGCCTTGCCAGCCTTGCCACAACCTGCCAGGCAACTATTAAGTCACATGTTTGTCTCTTCAGTCTCGACTTTTGAGTTATGACTTTGGTTGGGGCCGAAGCATCCTTAGAGCGAAGGCTCCAGTGGAAACCCAGTTTAACCTGAATTTCCACATTAGAGTTGAAGTCGCAGACGGAATCGGAGTTGGAGTTGGAGTTGGAGTCGAAGTCGGAGTCGGAGTTGTCTCGTTTCTCGCTTGACTTCGTTTCTTTTCGTTTGTTTTCGTTTCTTGGTTTTGTTCTTTTGGCCTTTATTTGCCATTGTTTTTATAGCCTTTTTCTGGCAGGTAGGCATGCGGCACATGCGGCACAACAGCAGTTTCTACACTTAAAAAATGGTTTGGGATTCGGGGATAAAATCAATCCCAAAAGTGTCAAAGGTTTGGTAAACTGGGAATTTGTTAAATCGAGTCAGAAATACTTGATGCAAATACGATTTTTTAATTTACTTAAAATTTATTTAAATATGTCTCAATTTATTTATATTTTCTCATATATAAATAAGAATTTTCTCACTCAAATTGACTGGTTTAATGCTAAGTGTTTGCCATTTTTCTGCATATTGTGTTAATTTAATAATAATTAATAATAATTCAGAAATACATTCAAGAATTTGAAGCTGGAATTTTTAGAAGTTTTATTTTCTATTAATTTTTTTTTTTATAATTTTTGTATTATGCTGCATTTAAAATTCTACATTTTTGAGACTTTTATTTTCTGTGTGCAACTCGGACGTGTCACATCATCTGCACCTGTGTGTGTGTTAGTGGGTGTGTGTGTGTGTTTGTGTGTGTGTGTGTGGGCAGATTCAGAGTCACTGAGTCACCTACCGCCTGCTGTTTGGCTTCATTATGCGCCTGTTGCCACTTTGCCACATGCCCCTTTCGCTTCGTTGCCCCTTTGCCTCTTACCTTGGCAAAGTTCTTTGTTCATTTTCCTTTTTCGCTTTTCGTCTGTCTGAGGCGCTTCTTTGCTTTATTACTTTTGGCCTGCGGGCAGTTGCAACAAAAGCATTTCTTATTTAACTCCGTTTTCATTGGGTTCTGGGCTTTGGCCAACGTGCCACACGGCTGTGTGGCAGCAACACGCACTGTGACACAATATGACAGCGGAGAAAAGTTTTAAGTTTTATTTGATGCAGCATGCAGCAGCAACATGCGGCAGCAACATCATCATCATCTTTGCCAGCAACATCATCAGCATCATCATCATTGTCGTTAGCTTTCATTAGTCAAGGTTCCAAGAGTCTAGACTCGGCAACTTTTGTAGCCAGTTTTATCTATTAGACATAATTTACACGATTTAACTAACTTTATCTGTCCTAGCACACACACACACACACTTAACTTTGCTTTCTCTCACTTGTTCTCTCTATCTCTTTCTTTCAGGTAAGTCGACAACAGCTCCAAGGCGGCAGGTCTTAACTTCAATTAGTCGTAAGTGCTGGGGCCAAAACGTAAAGCAGCAGTTGCCACTCCCCCACCCTCTTTCTACCCCCCTCTCCTCCTCTCTCCATTCCCTCATCTCTCCTCTTTCTACTTATCTGTTGTCTCCTTAGGCCACAACTTCGCACGCTTTTCGCGTATATTTTATATGCTTTATCCTTGTGGATTGCCAACGACGCTGCTTACATCCTGCAAACTTAACAGAGTGTGTGTGCGTAGGTGTGTGTGTGTGTTCAACATTCAACGCGGCAAACTTCGCAGTCTCTGGCGACCAAAATTGTTTTCAAAGCTGTTTTCGCTGCATCTTTTTTGGTTGTTGTTGTTGTTGTTGTTGTTGTTCCTCGTGTTGCCATCCGAAAAGTAGGCAATAATTATGTGCTGGCATTTGGGGGGCGTGTGCAGACACTTGATTCGCGTTGGGCGTGGCAGGTCACACACACACACACAAACACATTAACTGCACTTTCACTTTACAAGAAAATGTGAAAGCTTTAAAAGATTATTAAATTGGATTATAGTTAAAATTTGAATTTTAAATTGAAGTATAACTTAAAAAAAAAAGGTATTTAAATTTTGTTAAATAAAAAGCTTATTAAACTGAATCTTAAAGTGTATACCCTTCATATAAACCCAGCGAGGAATAACAGCTAACATAATATTTAAATAAATATTAGGAATGGAAATTTATTTGAATTTGATTATAATTCGGATTTTATATTTTCTCCGTTCAACACAAAATGTGTTAAATTTTAAAATATTGCTTTAATATAAAACTTGCGGAATAAGATTTTGTCGCGATTTTAAGTCTTTTGAAATACTTGTAATAAATGAAAATTACTAACAAGTGCTAGTCACAAAACATGTGAAAATTTAAACACTTTAGTTACAGCTAATTAATTAAAGTAAAATGACGGTTAACACTTTCGGAATTAAACTCAATGCTTACACTCCGAATTGTGTGTTTTTCTTAATCCTACGCTGTTATGCCACATTTAACTATGACTCAAATGTACAATTTGTATAACATAAATCATCCACAGACCACAGACAACAAAATATCATTGCCCGAATGCCTTTTGCCTTACCGCATGTCATAAATGCTGTCACCTTTCACATTTTTTGTATGCCAACTTTACCTTTTTATTTGTCAGTTTTTTTTTTTGCTGTATAAATAAAATATCAAGAGAACTGACAGAAAATAGTAGAAAACTTTTGCGTATGTCGAGATTTTTGTAAAGCTTTTGCTTTTGTCTGCTCTAAAATTCATTATAAAATATCCATTACTCAGGCTAAGCACACACACACACACACACACATGGGCAGTAAAAAAGCGGAACGCCATAAAAAGTGCGGGACAGAAAAAAAACAGTAGCAAAAAACTTTTGAAATAAACTGTAGCTGAAAAAAGTGACGCTGCAAACGTTTCCTCGAGCTCTGAATTCTGAGTTCAGAGTCTGCAGCCCAAGCACTTGAAAAACTTTGGCCATATTCATACAGAACAGGCTAAAAGGAGGAACTAGAGAACCAAAAGCAGATTCATTAGATAAAATAATAAGCACTTGCCGAGACGAAAAGAGACGAGACGAGTCCAGGCGAGTCTAATGGAGTCGTGGCTTGATTCAACGTTGCGTATGAGCGATATTTCTATTTTCTTGTTTGTCTCTTTCGCTCTCTCTTTCGCTGTTGCAAATGCAGTCAAAGTTTTAGCTATTTTTTCTGCAACTTCTGTTGTTTTTTTGTGTTTTTGCAACACTCGAACAGCAAACTTCAACACTTTGGCTGAAAAGCGAGCGGCAAAATTACAACAAACATAGAAAACAGCTCGGGAAAAACTTTGCTACTTAAAAGCGCAAAACGCAACGCAATGCTCGAGTGGGCCAGAAGGAGGCGGGAGTAGGGGTAAGGTCAGGGGAGGGGAGGGGGCGTGGCAGTAAAGTAACTGCGAACAAACCAATTAAGTTTATTACTTTTGCGTTTTTCAAGTGCCTCGCTCTGAATACGTGGCACACAACACGATGCTACATTCAATGTGTGTGTGTGTGTGTGTGTGTAATGGCCAGGCATTTAGCAAGTTGCGTTTCGGGCTCCCCTGTCCCGCCCGCCTTGTGTGCCGCAAAGTTGTTGCAAAAGTTTGACAAAGTGCTTCAAAAACAACAGCAGTGGGAGTGGAAGAAGCAGAAAGAGAGAGAGAGAGAGAGTGAAGTTGCCACTCAGCGTTGCATGCAACAGATTTGTCAAAGAAATTAATAAATACCACGTCATGCTGTGCACAGTTCCCGCAACCCGCAGCCCTCAAACCAACACCTAAAACAACCCCTCATAACAAACAGGTAAAAGTAAAAGTGAGGAACGAAAAAAAGCATAGCATACATTTTGGGGCAATTAATTGCAGTCGTCGTTGTTCCTGAGCTTTGAGTTATGTGTGGGCTATTTAAGCTCAAGTTTTCGCAGAATTCAAGTACTTTATAATTAAGATGCCACTTTCAACTATTTCACTCTCCCTCTCTCTCTCTCTCTCTCTGTCTTTTAGTGGCACATTTGCTGTGGCAATTAAAGCAAATTACAAAAGGCGACATTTATTATTATTATTATTATGATGCCAGTTGCGTTTCATTTGTGTCCAGGCAACAACAGTTGCTTCACTGACCCTCACTCACTTACCCTCTTTCTCGCTCTTCCTCTTTCTTACTAACTCTTGTCTCTTTCTAACTCGCTGCCTTCTGTTCTCTTTCTTTGCTGTTCGCTGTGCCTTTGTCAAGGTGATTTATCACTTCTAAGCGCCTGGCACTCATTAATTTTTGATTGGGCCAAAAAAGGCAAACGGCAAAAGATGTTCGGACCCCAAATGGTATCAACTTGTTGTTGTTGTTCCTGTTGTTGTTGTTGTTGTTGTTGTTGCTTTCATTAAAACTTGCTGCAATGCCAGCGCCTAATGATGTGCAGAGTCAGAGCCTCGGTTTTCATCATAAGCACACCCTTTAATATACACAAAAGGGGTATATTTATGATTTGAAAAGTATGAAAAATTCAGAATACCAAACATGGATATACTAGTATCATTTTTCTAAATTGCCCAAAGTAACTTTTTATTTACTACCAATAAAATTTATATTTAAATAAATACTTTACAGTTAAACATTAAATAAAAGTTTTTTTAATATCATTTTTGAAACTATCTTTAAATATAAAGAGATATTGTACTTGTTAAAACGTTTATGTAGCAACCTTAAATTTGTTACTACTTCTGTAGTAATTTCCACTTTTTTTTAATCAAATAAAACACTCGCATTTCTCCTGCAAATGATTCATTTAACTTAACGATTGCCTTGACTAAAAACCATTTGTCATTCAGTTGATAATTTCATTTATTGAACAATTTAGTTATTGATCCGTTGAGTATATTAGCTTCGGTTTAGGGTTGCCACCAGACCATAACTCAAAACTTGTCTATGCTTTGGACTCTAAAACAAGTTTTCATAGTTGACCACAAAATGGTGAACAACAATTAATTATGACCAAAAAGCCGACAAAGCAAATGGCAAAAAAATTTGTTGTCAGCCGGCGGCGGCGGTGGCGTCGTCTACGTTAGGTGGCAACCCTGGCCAGTTGCCACAATGCATTATGCGACGCACCGCAACTTGAACTCTGGGAACACTCTGTGGGAATTGGGGATATATATTCATGGGTATGGGCATATATTCATGGGGATCTACTGAGTGTTATGGCTAGTTTTGGATAGGTTTTTCTTTTTTTGGTCTCCCCGTTTGCCGTTGCCATTTCCCGGTTGGCAGTACCCGGTTCCTGGTTCCCGGTACCGTTAAAACTATGGACGTCGCTTCCGCTGACAGTTATTTTGATTTATGTGAATTTGTTGTTTGTGTGAGTGTGAGTGTGTGTGTGTGTGTGTGTGTGGTAAATGCGTGCTCTGGGTCCATAGGAAAATGGCAATAAATAGTCGAGCGTACGTGGCGCTGCTTTTTGGCCCTGACAATCCGTTAACAAAAGAAGTCTAGTTGGCGGAACCCCCAAAAAGCACTCAAAACCCTACAACAAATTGTCTGCTCTCCGCTCTTTTCTCTCTTCTCTTCTCGCTTCCCCCTTTGCTCTTTGCGTTGTGGTGTCAACCATTAAAAAGGTGTTGCCATTGATAAATTCGAGAAATCGCAGGTCTTGGATGGTTAAATGGATAAACCCTTAGCACTGATAACTGATAGCACAAAGGCAGCAAATGAGTTATGCGAATTTCATCGATTCAACTTTAAGAATGGAACAAAATAATGATGCCTGCTAATGACATATTGATTGAGGGTTAAAAGGAAAAGTTGACAATAAGAAAAGGCTTACAAGATATTAATTCAACAATTAAATATGGCACAAAATATATTAAATAATTTCAAAGTATTTATATGTAAGGATATTTATTTTAAACGACTTTTTCAAGCCAAACTTTGCAAGTTAATTTTGAATTATATTTTCTTAAATGAAAACAGCTATAAATAAATTTTAAAATAATCTCAATATTTCATTTGAAAAGTATATAATTTCCTACTCATATCTTCAGATAATCTTTAGTTTATTTTTTATTAATATACGAGTAGTATTAAGAGCTGTTTCTATCTAGCTTCATAAATAAATTTACTATGTTTTAATCTTGAGCAATAAATTCGCTTTTATGCTCAACTCAAACTCAAGTTAATTTCTGTTACAAGTCTAAAGTTTTCACAACTCATTCCCTCTCTCTCTTTTACTTCCTCTCTATCTCTCTTTTCCTTCTGTATGTGTTCATTCCTTTTGGTGTCTGTTAACTTTACTTTTGGCCACTTAGCAAATTCAACATCAGCCTCTTGTCTAATAACTCTAATGGCAGCAATAAAATATCCATATACATTTAAAATTAGCACTCGATTCGAGAGCTGTGAGTTTGTCGAAGGAGGGAGTGATAGAATAGTGAAGAGAGGAGGGGGATCAAGGATCAAGGGTAAGTGGAGAGTGAGAGCATGAGATATGTATATCTACTGGGATGTCATTTGCAGTCCACTTCTAACCTAACCCATATTGCTGGGCCAAATGTGACCGCAAACTACATAAACTATAATGGCACACACACACACATGTAAGTCTGTAAGTGTGTGTGTGTGTTGCCAACAAACCAAATTGAATGAAATGCAGGAAAAAGGTTTCATTCGCTAGGCAAAAACAAAAAAAAAAGAAAAAACAAAAAATGGAAAACGACAAGTTGGCCAAACAACCGCACAAGCGGCGACTGTGGGTGCCACTGTACGGTCAACTCACAACAACAACAGCAACAACAAGAACAACACGACAGTCAAACCAATAAAGACCACTAAGTGTCTAAATGTGTGTGTGTGTGTGTAAATGTGATTGTATTTGAAATAAACCAAATAGTCGCACATAAATGCGGGTGTCGCAAATGCCAGACCGCCAACCCCTCCTTTCCCCTTCCCTCTCCCCTCTACATCTCTGCCCACAGTTACCGCCTGCTGCAGCTGAGAGATGAGCGCGTGATTCGTGCTTAAATTGGATACATCGTGAGCGCTTTCCGAAGATTTTATAACGTAAAGAAAACCATGAAAAGTTCGAAAACTTAAGAAGATTGAGATTGAGATTGATTTAAATTTACGAAATGAAAAAAAATCAGATTATTATGTAAATTTAAATTAAGTATATTGTGAATTTAAAATGTTATTTCATAGAAATAACTCCTAAGCTAAGGTTTTTTCTTATTTCTATATATTAATTTGGCTCTCATAAAACTTGGACTATGTCAAATGTTTTTCAGTTTGATGTTTAGAGTCTAGGGCTGCCATCTCTATTGTATTGTCGTACATCATAAATTGTGCACAGGCTGCTGTTGCTGGTTGGTGTTGCCCTCTAAAAATGTACTCGTAGTTTCCGTTACTCCACCCTTAACCCCATCGTCATCCCTTAACCCTTAGTCCGCCCTCCCTTTTGCCACAATCCGCTGCAAAAGCGGCCAGCAAAACCGGCATAGCTAAACTTCCGGCCGATGCTGACCGGACTCTGGTCTGCGGCTGCGACTGTGACTCCAACTCCGACTCCAACTCCAGCTCCGACTCCGGTTCCAACTCCGCTTGATGTTGTTGCTGATAAAAAAGTTTGCCTTTGAAAATGTCTATTTGAAAAGTTTTGTCGGGCTGAGCGTTGAAATCAGGGCGCGACCATAGTTTGTTCCCTTCGCCTTCTGTTTCCATTTTCCCAGCTTGGCTTCTAAATGAAAGTCATTTATTTTCGGAGGAAATTTCTCTACTTTTTTTTTTGGCTGGCCACTCTACGGTTCATTGCCGGGCAATGTTTTTAATCAACTTGGCACAAAATAGTTCGCGCTGATGGCAAATGTTCCGCTGAAGTGCCGTCTAAGGACAAGGTCCATTGAAAGGATTCCCCCTGCTTACCCCCAGGGATAAGTTTCAAGTGCATCCAGTTGGCTTTGATTAGTCTTCTGTATGGCATATATGGAAGTGCTCCCAGTGTGTGATGAAAGGAACTGCAAAGGCGCATGAAAAGCCAAAGCAATTGAGATTAACTGCAGCGGATTGAAATTTCAGGGCATCACAAGAGGGGAAATACCAAGAGGGGAAATACCAAGGGGATCAAATACCACTAACAGCACCTAAACAGTTTCTAAGCATTAAATTCTTTTTTTTAACATAGTTATGGTTAAATGCTTAGAACGCATCCAATCTTGTTTAATTGCTTTGCATTTTAAAATAAAACTATATAATTTTTAAAAAAGTTACTTTCTTTAAATGATGTTAATTCAAACAGTAAATCAAAATATATCAAGCGGTAAAGGCTAAAGTTGCATACTTTAAGGCTCTTACTTTGCTTATAAACTTAAATAAGCCATTACCGCCTTTGTGTGTGTCCGATCTTGTTGAGATTTAGTGGAATGACACATAATACATTTTGACTTGTAAAGTTAAACTTCAAACTTTCATAACTTTTCCGAAACTGACTAGATTTTTTAGCGGAATGTTAAGCGGAATCTTAGACCTCTTAATTCACTCTGCATAAAAATATCGATATTAAAACAAACAACTATAGTTTTTAATGAAGTACTTTTATACCATATTTTACTTACATATTCACTTCACTCACAAAAATCAATCCAATACAATATATTTATAACCGGAAATGTATTCAATAAACTTCCTAGACACATTCAAAAGGTTCATATATTTTTCCCCTCATTTAATTCAGTAATTTTGAAGGGATTTTAACACGCGTTGAATATTTCTGTAATACACGCGATTAGCCTGTAAAAAAAGAAGAGGTAACAAGAGGAAAGTGTGGAAATCTATTGAATTGCATTGCATTTTGCATTTTGATGCAGTTGCAGTTGCTTTTTCCGCCAACATATTTAAAACTTATTCAGGCATTAAATAAATATTTACACGATGTCGAGCGCGATTTGTATGGCAAATCCGTGCTTAGCCTGGCCAAAACGTGCATAGAACATGGTCGAAATGTAAAAATAAAATGCTGAATGAATGGAAAATGTAAAAATGTAGAGTGGAGCTCAGAATGTTTTATCATTTGTCGCTGGCTGCGCCCAAAAACTATGCAAATAATTCATTTGACAGACAGCCAGGCAAACAAACAAATCAAGGGATGGGATAAG